>PVIW01005327.1:0-61085 GCA_004026585.1 Noctilio leporinus
TGTTTTTTTTTTTTTTTTTTTTTTTTTTTTTTTTTTTTTTTCTTTTAGATGGCTGAGCTCATTGAGCTTCTCTATCATCATTCTTTTGAATTCCATATCTGATAGTTTGCTTGCCTCTGTTTCATTTAGTGATCTTTCTGGAGATTCCTCCTTTCCTTTTGGTGATGGGCTGTTTCTTTTTCTCCCTATTTTTAGGTTTCATTGTAATCAAATCAGCCTGTGATCAGCTGCCAGGCTAAGGAACTGCTAGGCTGGAAGGATTGATTTAGTAGTAATCCTATTGGTCTATAATCCACCACCAAGCTCAGATGCAGTTTGGGGTAACAGACTAATTCAGTTGTAAATCAATAAATCATCTACCAAAATGAGGCCCTGCCAGGCTGGACAGAGTGGTTCAATTGTAATCCAATGTCTCAGCCACCAGCTCAGGTGCAGCCTGGGGGGCAGATTCAGATGTAAGTCAATCTGTGATCAGCCGCCAGGCTCAGGTGCCACTAGGCTAGGCAGCAAGATCCAATTGTAATCCAATGAATCTGTGTTCATCCACCAGGCTCAGGAGCTGCTGGGCTGGACAGCAAGGTACAATTGTAATACAATGAATCTGTGATCAGCTGCCTGGCCCAGAGGCCAGTGGGTGGGACAAACCAACTCAGTTGTGAACCAATGAAATCATGATCAGCCACCAGGCTCAGTTGCCACTGTGTGGTGCTGACTATCTGACCCAGCTGTAAGTCAGAGAATTTGTAATCAGCTGCCAGGCCCAGGCTCTGCTGAGCAAGGACTGACTCAGTTGCAAAGCAACGAATCTACAATCAGCCACCAGGCTTGCATGTCACTATAAGGGCTGACTGATCCAGCTGTAAGTCAGATAGTTTGTAATCAGCTGCTAGGCCCAGGCGCTGCTGGGTGAGAAATATCTCTTCAGGTGCTAACAATTGTATCTATGCTCAGATAGAGCAGGGCAGAGCAGGGCAGGAGAGGTTTATTTAGATGTAAATCAAAGACTTGTGATCAGACGCCAGGCTCAGGCACCACTGGGCAGGGCATCTTCCTTCCGGTGGGCAGAGCTAGGAGGATCCTCCTCCAGAAGCTGCTTGGCAAAGCGCAGTCTGCCCGAGGTGTGGGCCATGAGTCAGCACCGGGATTCCCATAGCTGCTTCCCCACTTCTTTTCTCCAAGCCACTGCCACAAACTCTCCCCATGTGCCTCCAGTCCTCTCAGCCCTCCCTCCACTGGAGCCCAGTGTAGGTGGGTGCCAATGTATTGTCCCTGTGGTCACCCTAGTAGTTCCCTGTCTCTGGCACTCTCTCAGGCCAGCAAACTCTATGGCTTTCCATTGTCCTTTTCAGCTGGGTGCTGCTCTCCTCTCTGCCATGTTGCTGTACCTGGGAGACCCACCTGGGGGACCAGACCCCACCCTTCTCAGGTGGAGCCCCCAGCTCGGTCCCTTCGGCTGCTGCCTCCAGTGGGGACCCAATCAGTCCTCCTGCCTTTCCATGATTTCTACCAGTCACGTTGTGATGAAGCATCCTCTTCTGTTCTGTCCGTGGTTATAGGACTTCTTTCCAGCTGGTGTTCTGTTGGTAATTCTAGCTGACTTTTTCTCCAAAAAAGTAATTCCAGATGTGATCTGGGAGGAGATTGGTGCAGCTCCACTTACTCCATCATCTTGCCGGAACTCTGCTTTAATGATTTTTTTATTGTGTTTTTTTCTATTTCCATCTAGCCCTCTTTTACCACCTTTCTCAATGCAAGTACCACACTGTTGTCCATGTCCATGAGTCCTTTTTCTTTTTGCTCAATCCCTCCACCCCCTATACCCACCACCATACATTGTCATCCTGATCTCTATCTATGGGTATGTCTCTATTTTGCTTATTTTTAATAGCCCAGAAAATGGCATATCTTGGTGGCTGCTCCATGTGCACTTGAAAAGAATGTGCATTTTGCTCTTGTTAGGTGGCATGTCCCAGACATGTCAACTAGGTTAGGATAGTTGATAGTATTGCTCAAACCTATATAGTTACTGGTGTTTAGTCTAATGGTTCTATCAATTATTAGGAAAGCAGTGCTAAAATATTTAACTATAATTTAATTCGACTATATTTATCCCTTTATTTAAATTTTAATACATTTATTGTGAAGCTCTGTTATTAGCTAAAAACACATTTAAGATTGTTATGTCTTCCTAGAAAAATGACATCTTCATCCTTATGAAATAACCACCTTATCCCTGATAATAGTCCTTGTCTTGAATTCTACTTAGTCTAAAATTAACATGATCACATTAGTTCCTCATGCTCAGTGATTTATATTTTATATCATTTCCATGTTTTCACTTTCAGCTTGTCTTTATATTTAAAACTTATAAACTATATATAATTAATCTGCTGTTTTTATAAAGTCTGAAAAATCACTGTTTTTTAATAATAACATTTAGTTTATTTACACTTATTATTAAAATAACTTTGTTGATGTCCATCTTTCCATTATTTTCTTTTTAAAAAATGTTTTTAAAAGATTTTATTATTTTTAGAGAGAAGGGAAGAGAGGGAGGCAGAGAGGGAGAGAAACGTCAATGTGTGGTTGCCTTTCACCTGCCTCCAGCTATGGACCTGGCAGGAGGCCTGGCTTGCAACCTGGTTATGTGCCCTGGCTGGGGAATCGAACCAGTAGCCTTTGGGTTTGCAGGCCAGCTCTTATCCATTGTTTTCTAATTCTCCACTCTACCCTGTATTTTTGTTTCTTCTTTGAGTAATTCTTAGTATTCCTTTTTTTGTTTGTTTGTTTTTTGGCTTTTAGACATGCTTCTTTGTTTTATTTTTAGTGGTTTCTTTAAGTATCATCATAAACATATTTATTATAACTTACCTGGAAATATTATCTTACTCCTTGCAAAATAAGTAAGGCTATACTTTAAGCCACACTCGTCCTGTTTGTATTGCTGTTTTTTCTTTTACACATAAACTCAGTGATACAATGTTCTTTTTGCTTATTTTGATTTTGCAATATTGAGTTATTTAATGTAAGTATAAAAAAGAAAAATTATCTTTTATTTTATACACACACACATATATATATTCATGCCTGCATTTCTTTCTATAGAGTCAAGTTTTTTATAGTATCATTCCTTTCCATCCAAAATACTTTCTTTAGTCTTTCTTAAAGTACAGGTATGCTGCTAAGAAATTCTTTAATGTTTGAAGAATATTTTTTCTCCTGAATAATAGAATATAATTATGGGTTGTTAATTACATTTTTTGTGTAACACTTTAAAGTTGTTATTTTATTACCCTTTGATGTATATTATTTTTGAATAGAAATCAGCTTTAATTCTTATTACTGTTTATCTCTATGTAATGTGTCATTTCCTCTTATTATTTTAAAATATTATTTTTAATTGTATTTCAGCAAACTGAATAAGGTCTCTCTCTCCTGTAATTATTTTGCTTACATATTTATTTTAACTTCTTCAAACTGGAGTTATAATTTTTATAAAAACTTGAAAATGTATTTTTTTTTTGTATTCTTAGTTTGATACCTAATTGTGTTATCTTTTTCCTTTTATTAAGACATAACTGACATTTAACAATTTATTAGTTTCAGGCATAAACATTATGATTTGTTATTTGTCTATATTGTGGAATGATCATAATGATAAATCTAGATAACATCCATCACCATCCATACTTGTTATTACTATTGACACTGTGGTCTAAATATCAGCTGATTTTTCTCATTTCTGAAATGCATTACTGTCTACAATTAGCCAACTGTTCTGTCCGATCATATTTATATTAGGTACCTGTTCTCACTTATAGAAATTGTCACTCTTTCTGGATCTATTAAGAGCTCATTTCTGTCTATAATTTAACACATCAAGCCCCACTTGTATCCACCATTTCTCACTAGCCTCATGGAAAACATGCTCATAATTTTATCTGTTTTTCTTGGTATTTTTGAGATAATAAAGATTTCTTATCTTTTTCAAAATCTTAGCTGTAGCACATATTTCAGAGGTAGGCTGGGGCAATGTTAAATTGGTACAACATAGGTATAAACAAGCTAAGGCAAGTTTAAAAAACTGGTCTCAGAAGGATGCAGATATTTTTCTGATAATTTGGTGATCCTCTTTCTTGGGTGGAACATTGGCATGATTAAGATCCTTTATGGGTAAAGAAGGGAAAAATTACCTTACTCTTCTCACCTCTGTGGAGGAGAGTTGCTGAGATAGATCACTGTCAAAGATTATGGGATAGACATGGTAGAGGTAAGGTAGAATTTTAGATTGTTCTTATTTTGTGTGGAATTGCTAATTCTGGATTACCTATTTCTTTCTTAGTCTTTTTCAGACTTTGTATTTTCATTTTGCAATGTTTTTGCCTCCTTGGAACTCATATTCCATGCAATTAGTGAGCTAAGGTTCATCTGTGGCTTTCTCTCACTTAGGAACACATAACTATACCTTTACATGATCAAGGGAGAACAAGTGTTGAGTCAGGAAGAAAAAGTTTAAAAGAAAACAGGCAGAAAGTTTATTTTTGGTCTAGCCTTATTTGCCAGATTAAAGATCACAAGTTTTGCCTAATATTAGAGCTTTTTTATGCCTGGAGAATTCTGTGATGTCATTGCATTTAAAATACAGGGTGATTATAGACAGCTGACCAAAAATTCCTTGTTTTGGGAGGTTAGCCAAGTGTTTTTCTCTTACAACATCTAACATTTATTCCCTGGGGTTGTTGTGAAGGCAGATGAGCTATTCTATAGAAGAGGACTTTTCAATCTATGAAGTCCTCTACGAATAATAACTACCTATTTTTATTATTACAACCTATATTTTTGTAAGGAGAGAGGTTGGTTGGATCATGCCCATTGAAAGAATGACTTCCAGTCAAAATAAATTTTAATTGGTTATCCAACACCTCTGTTAAGTGTGAAAAATAGAACTCAACTTCCAGGCAGGAGATAGCTTGTTACTCCATCTTCTTACCACAATGTTTTGTTTTAGGTTGTATTCTCTGTTGCCTGTCACTAGGTGACCTCTGCCTGTGCCATGTGTTTGGGGGCATTTATTTTTCCTGAAGAATGTAAAGTAGGCCCTGTGGATGTCAAATAGAAGAACTGAATTCCATGACGGTAATTGGCTTACCATTCCATTGTTTGTGAGTAAAAACCTTATTTCTCGTTTTTTTCTAGGGAACTGAGAAAGATTTGTAGGCTTTATAATCACTGAAACATCTGCCTGTGTCCTGTTGATGTGCTTTATAAAAGCAGTCACAGGGGTCGTTGAATATAACCTATGTTTAGAGGTCTAGAAGTAAGTATCATTTAATATCTTACTCTGTTTTATACCCACTTTGTAGGCAACCGATATAGTGTGAGAAATAGCTTGGTGAGCTTTGTGGAAGCATTTGACCCTTCATATTTTTGGCAGCAAAATGCTACCAGAATGTTACCAGCAATTGGACCTCAGTTCATCAACTTCAGTACTTGAGCTCTGACTAAGAAAGAATTCAGAGGCAAGACTTAAACAATAAGAGAAAGCTTATTTATAAAGTCACAGAGGTAGAAAAAATTAGCTGTAGAATAAATGGGCTTAGGAAACAAGTTACAGAGGCAAAAAAAGGACCCTTGGACTTAAGAGAAACAGGCAAGGAAAATGCAACTGGGTGAATGAGATGAGGAAAAAGAGAACCTTGCAGCGTCCTCCATCCTAAGGGCTTATAAGGGCAGGAATTTTAGGGGAGGTCCCAAGGGAGGATCTTTATGGAATATTCATCAGCTCTCTAGGTATATCCTTTCAGGGTCATGGTCTCCAATAATTGGTCACTGCCAGGGCCAGTGTATCTGGTCCTGGTATCAGTCATAGCATTATATGTCTGGTTTTGCTGCTTTTCTGAGTCTGGACCTGGAATACACAATTGAAGCCTAGATATTAGCCTTAGGATTTAATTCTTAGGTGAGTGGTCATGCAAGGGCCTGCATGAGAATTGAATGAGGCAATTCTTCGGCCTCCTTGTTCATCTTCCAATGGATCTGCTGCATAACTAGCAACATGCTCGGGTAGGAAAGGTCTGCAGAGAGTTTGAACCGCATGATCAATGACATGAAAGATCAAGTGATCTAAACCATATGACCAGAGATATGCTAGACAAGAAGTGTTACCATGGGGATGTCTTTGTTTTTCCAATTTTGCCCATTGCTAGGCATCCTGGGGCTTTCCTCCCTGGTTACCTTCTATACCTGGCCCATCATCTTTTCTCTGCTAATGTCTGTCTAACTGCCTACCACAGTGTGACAGTTTGCTTTTCTCACATATGTGGGAGATTTAGATGTCTGCATATTTGCCAAAAGTTCTTTTCCTAAGCTCCCTACACACCAGATTTCCTGGTGAGTTTTAAGGCTCAAACTTATTTATTCACTTCAAAATCATAAATAAGTGCTCTTCTTTGAGTTTCTTCAGATGTGGTACTTTAATATCTAATTTATAGCTGAGAAAAAGAAAGTAAAGTAGCATTTACTTGAAAAGGTTACCCATGTTCTTTCTCTGAAAGCTTTCAGCCAACACTTAGTGTTCCTAGGCCATCTCAGTGTAATGCAAAGGTCTGCGTGTCCATATTCTGACAACTTCACACTCCTAAAACAAACTAATATTAGCTATTATTATGATTCCTTGAGTACTATGAGAAATAGTCTTCATTGTCTCCCTTTAACTGATAGAGACAAAATTCAAAATTCAAATTATTTGATCATTATTCATGATGCCTCCCAGCCTTCCAGTAAGTAATTTTCCAAGAATTATCCAGCTCACCAGTAATGGCGCCAGGATTCAAATTACAGGCTTTCTGATTCTTCAGCTGCTCTTTCCACTCCTGCTTCATCTTTATTCAAGATCCAGGGAGAAGATAATAGACAACCTTCAGAGTGTGGAGAGGCAGGGAGTTCTAATAGATTGTTTATTCCTCTCCACGAAAGTAGAAGTTAGCATTTCTTCCACATTTTACATTTACAAAACACTTTTAAATTTTCAATGCTTTTGATGTTCACATTAACCCTAAGAAACAAGAATTCTTATTTCTATTTCCATCTGAGGAAGCCATAGCCAAAGCCTCAGGCCATTGTCTTCAAGTCATAGTATTCAACTCTAATCCACCTCATTGTCTTCAAATCTTCCATGTTTTCAGCATTGAATTTTGTGAACATTTACCATTTAGAAATTTGAGTTCTTATTTTCCTTTGAAATGAATTAAAGTTATTGTACCTTTTGTGAATGTAAAATTTGCATAACATATGCATTTTCTTACCTTCAGCATGGGCATTTGGGCTTTCTTACCAAAGAATTAGAACCTTACCTGGGTTGTCTTATTATATTCTACATACCAGTAGATATGTAAAGGAATATAAGAAACAGTATCTGCTAATAATTAGTTTCCTTCCCTCTCTTACCTGAACCCTTCTTCTTTTGCCAGGACCACTATGCACTTTGTTTCCCATGGCCTTTCACAGATGGTGGAGAAACAAATCCAGCAAGTGCTTCCTTCCCACCACAGGATGCACAGTAGTGAGGGTCTATTCCCATTCCAACCCTAGAACTTTCTAGGGTGAACAGAACAGAACTCTAGTCTACTTCATCTTCCTGCCTGAGCTATGATTTTCCTGCCTGACATAAGGCTGCTCATGTCTCCAAGGGATTTGTGTTGGATACATTTTCTTTCAACTTTTCTAGTGTACTTAAAGGATACATGTGATTTGCTAATATGGAAGATAATGTGATGCAGTTTTCCCAATTCAACAGCTTCCAGGACAAAAACAAACAAAAAACACAACAACAACAATAAAAACATCCAGGATTATGATCAAGCTGTTGAAAAGAGAGTATAAAAAAACATCATGCATATAAAGAGGAAAAAAATGAAATGCATTTCCTAGAGAGAATGAATGGTAGAATACATTTCTTATTTTGGGGGGCTTATTACAAATCTTTACTTTTTTTGTAGCATCTCTTGAATTTATTCAGCATAGACATACAGGTATCGTCTTCATGCTATTAAAGAGACACAAACACAGACACAGCACCATGTCCATACTTAGACCAAGCATTTTCCTTCTGAGACTCATTTATATGTCTTCATATGCCACACCCATCATTTAAATAATGGAAGTTTTCAATGCCAATCCCTTTGTTGACTTTCTCAATATCTTTCACAGATATCTTCATAACTCCAACACACAGAGCTTGCTGTTTTCCTTCTGCCATGATTGCTTGGCTTCGGGAGAAGTTAAGCCTGGACACATGATATTTGCTCCACTGAGTACAAACTTGATGGCTCCTTTTTCAACTTGCTGACATGGCAGGATAAAAGGATATTTGTGTGGTAGCCTTAGAGTTGGGTAAAAAGGCCCTTCTCTTTGTCTAAAAAAATAGTAACTCTCCATTTACTGTAAGAATTTCTATATGTTCGTGGCATTGCACTATTTTGACCAGATCTTTCTTAGGCATGATTTGATTAAGCCATGGTTCAATGTCTAGAAACTGCTCTGTCAGCTGGTTCTTAATGCCCTTAATAACTGAAGTTTTCAACTGGATGCAGTTGGACACATTTTCTTTTTCATCAAGTTTCTTGAACATGATCCAAAGACATGGGGGCGACAGTAGGGAAGGACCTGGAATGAGGAAAGAACTGAATTTGTGAGGGTCGACACAGGTGCTTACCCGAGGAAGCTACACTTCTGCTTTTACCACAACATGCTTCTGATTAGAGAGAAGGTTTCTATGTCTCTACTACTTCCAAAGATGAATGTTTCAGGTGAACTCAATTCCCCAAGTCAGGAAAAGGGCTAGAAATCAATGTCACCTCACACAGTGCCATGAGGTAAGAAAAAAGATACTCTAAAAAAGGTTATGCCCTAAGTATAACCTGGAAGTTTTATTTTAAAAGATGGCACCAGCTTCTCATTTGAGAGGAGCATGCTCAAATGAAAGTAGAAGCAATTTTCATAAAGAAGTTACATGAGCTCCAAATGTTTACTATAATTGTAATGACTATAATGTAATACAATGACAAACTAAATGTTTTATTTCAAAGATCTACAATATGGCTTCTTATACACTTCTGTATCTGCATAGTAATATGTATATTATGTATAACATTAGATTCTGTAAGTATATGGAAAACTTTTTTCAGTAACATATATATTTATTTGAAGTTTTTCAGAACAAAACATTTAAGAGAGGGTAAATTCTGAGAAATAATGTCAGCTAACTTTGCAACTACTATTTAACGAGTCTGTGTAGCATAAATATTATATATGTATTACTTCCATTACTAAGTATTTATTGAACATAGCATTGGGCTGTAGACTGTATTTGGTGTTACAGATACAGAGATAGTAGATTAAACCATAATTATTGTTTTTATAAGTTAAAAAGTTAATGGCGATTTTATTTATTTAAAAAATATTTTATTTATTATTTTTAGAGAGAGGGGAAGGGAGAGAGGCAGAGAGGGAGAGAGATATCAATGTATGGTTGCTGTTCACCTGCCTTCAGCCACGGACCTGGCTGGAGACCTGGCTTGCAACCTGGTTCTCTGTTCCCTGGCTGGGAATCAAACCAGCACCCTTTGGATTTCCAGGCCAGTGCCTTATCCACTGTGCCACCAGCCAAGGCAGTTAATGGCAATTTAAACATCAATGTAACATGATGTTCACTAAGTAAAACATGAT
This sequence comes from Noctilio leporinus, assembly GCA_004026585.1. Lineage (NCBI taxonomy): Eukaryota > Metazoa > Chordata > Mammalia > Chiroptera > Noctilionidae > Noctilio > Noctilio leporinus. Next base: position 9,727 of record PVIW01005327.1, read on the forward strand.
CCTTGTGCTCATGGGGTCTTGAATGGAAGACAGTCTTGTAAACAGACATATGCAAGTGGAGGATGAATAATTGTTATTATAGACAGCCTGAGAACTGGCAGCTGATGGAAGGGTAAGTACAGAAGGGCTGGTCATTTCAGAGGGGTCTCCCAGGAGCTGCAGAGTATGTGGGCATGCCCCAGGGACTCCAACTGGTTTTCATGGATATGCAGGCACTGTGTCCAGCATGGAGAGGCCAGATGAGGCTATGGCATCTCCAGGATTTCTAATGGCAGGTCCTGAAGCACCCACCCCACACTGACCATGTTACTGTAGACAGTCAGGGGACCCTGCATGTCTACCCCATTGGCCAAAATGGTGCAGAGGAAGGTTCTCAACACAGAGCACACTGAAGGCTAGAAAGATGAATGGACAGGCCTCTAGCAGACCAAAAGCTAGCAAGATAATTGGATTGAATAAAAGCCCTCTGATTTCTATCCTTATAAGAACTGAGAGCTTGAGCAGGAAGGGGAGGATGCTTTTGAGGCAGGAGTCAACCATTCTCCCAGGTTGTGGCACCAGCCCCTGCCACAACTAGTCCTGAGTCTGGATTTGGTCGTAGCCGGTAACCAAACCTGTGTTTCAGTTACATAGTTAGAGCATATTGGTATAGAGTGTGGTTCAGGACATGCTTGTTTTTCTTTAAGACTAGAGAGAGATGTTATGTGCTGAAGGGGGTCAGAAGGAGGGTTATAGAGAGTGACCCTGAGAAGGCCAGAGGAGGCATGGAACAGGTGTTTCTCTTGAACTGAAATATAAGCAATGATAGATTTTTCTATCTAGTTTTTGATGGTAAAGTATTCTTTTCTAGAGGAAATAGTGAATGGGAATCAATTCTGGAAAAGTCTTGAACTTCTACTTTAAAATTTTTTTAATAAAAAATGTTACAATGAAAGGGAAGGGACACAAATATTTTAAAAGCATCTTAATAGTAAAAGAACAGTTTGGAGCAGGAGGAATAAGAACAGCCTTATAGCAAAGGGATTAAGCCATGTATAAGAAGGATGAATGAATGAAGACCTGGATCAGATAAAGGTATTAAAGATGAAAAGTGTCATGAAAATAATTGGGCTTTTTGAAGCTCAGAGTATAGTATTCTAGAAAAGGCAGCAAGAAAACTATTAGTCTTCATTGACAGAAAGAATGTTGCTATTAATTACTTTGCTCAATATAATGGCTGTCCCTTTGTTTGACAGAAAGCTAATCCATATAATGTAAGAATGGAGAATTAAGAAATGGTTACAGCAGGCTGTGCTCTGCTGAGAAGGGAAAATTTGGAAGGAGGTTCATAGTCAGGATGATTGATAGTGTAAGATAATCCTGCTTTGTAAATTAACAGGAAAGGGAGGGAGGGAGGAGGAGGAGAGAGACAGATAGACAGACAGAGACAGACAGAGACAGACAGACAGAGAGAGAGAGAGAGAGAGCGCGCTGAACAGTCAAGGAATATAAATCTTTCTAAAATTCTGAAGTTAAAGTAAAATAGAGGACATTTTCAAATATTTCAGGCCATTTCAATCCTGTGTCAGAAGTTTGCCCCATGGAGTATTTTCTTGAAAGGAAAAAGCTTATATACCTTCATCATATAAAGACCAATAAGGGCTGCTTGGCTGGTGGCTGGTGGGGACCCAGAGCACAGTTCCTTCAGTTGTCCCTTCGCTTCAACCTGCCTCTTTCCCCAGCTTCCTGTCTCTTAAGATATCTCCATGATCCCAACTAGAAAACTATTCTGTAATTTATTTAGTCTTTAAAAAAATTATCCTTGTTTTTGAAAATTCTATTCCATTTATTAGGTGTCAACATAACCCTCTAAATCCTAAGTTTTCTCTACCCCTACCCCAGGCCTCACTGCCACCAGCTTCCCTGGAGGCTGGCACTACACAGTGTCATGGAATCACCAGGTAGTGCACTGGGTGGTGCCAATTGTGTGTCTGAATTATGTATGTTTGTTACTATGTGGTACTCACTCAACCCTCATATCCCTTACTTTTTCACCAAGGAGGGAACAACTTATATTACTAAGAGCAGAAACTGTAAAACTGCTGTTTGTCTACACCCCAGAGGTCAAAGAGAGGAAGCAAATAAAATAAATCGGAGTTATTCTGTAAGCAAAAGTATAGATATTTTTCAGAGAATGGGCTTTACCTCAGATGGATGTAAGTTCAAATGCTATAATAGACACTATCAGCCAAGAACATTTAGCAGAGTGATTTTACCTTTCTGAGTCTCAGGTTCATCAAATGAATGAACAAGATAGTAGTCTTTTATGTACACTGATGATTTTTAGAAATAATATAGGTAAAATTCCTAGCAGTATTCCTGCCACAGAAAAACCACTCAAATAGTAATATTAGTATTAGTTTTATATGGTCTATATTTTCTCAATTTTTCTAGAATGTTATGATGAAATGGCTTATTACATATAATATATCAGAGTTAGTAGAATATATACACCAGATTTTTCTGCTTAAGAACACATTGAAAGTGGGTTAATGCTAATAGTTCCCTGTCATAGGGGAACCAATAGTTCCCTGTCATAATATTATACTTAAACAATCAATAGACAAATAGAAAGACCTTACTGATTTAGAATATCATTAGCATAATGCAGTGTATACTTGGAAGGTAACCTGACCTACAACTAGAAATTTAGAGCAAGTGATTTTTTTGAAAGGCCATTCTGATCGTTTGGCAACTATCCACTGACAGCATGTTAACTTTTGCTTTCTTTGTCAAGCACAGGAAAACAGGAAGCACAAACTCAGTTTGGACTGGATTGGCGGGAGAAAGTTGGCAGAGACACAGGCTGTTACATGGGGGAGGGTCTGATCCATATTATGCAATCAGAGGTCTGTATGGACCTGGCCTGTGTCTCTCGCTAAACTGTTCCTTTGAGAACTTTTGGATGCACAGAAAATTTCTTTTCTACATGTGAAGTTTATGGATCTCTCCCCAGGACCTGGCTTATTTATTTTTATTTTTTAAATGTCTGCTCAGTGTATAGGACAATGGGGTAAGTAGGGGATGAGAAGACTGAGACATGAATATAGACCCAGCTACACAATGTAATTTGTTATGTGACCTTGATAAAATATCTTAACAACAGCTATGGCATCTGTTTTTTCATAATAATAAACAAAGAGGAAAAGTTTCACATTCAAATTTCAAGTAAAAAATGTACTGTGGGAAAGCAGTGGAGTTGACCCAGAAAGGTTAGGTTGGGCTTAGCCAATGGGATATCTTGTGCTCAATCTAAGACATTCAAATTCCATTAAAAATAATCAAGTTTCAAGGGAAAACACTTGGTAGCTGTCAGTTTGAGACCCTTGGACCAGATTATGTGTAATGTCTTTTTTAGTTCTATTATTTGAACTATGCTGACACCAGAAGTAGCACCAAAGGATATTAAAGGATGTGAAGCTAGAGAAAATTGGCCAAATAACATTTAGCTATGTGTTGTAAGAAAAGTTTCAAGTGTGTAATATAGAAGCTTGCTCTAGCCATACTAATTCTAAAACAAAACGTGAATGAATTTCAGTTCAATTAGAATTAAATCTAGGGTTAATAGTTAACTTTTCAGGAATTTTTAAGCATATCAAAAATGTAGTACCTTGAGAAAAATGTCTATTGGATGATATTGGATCCAGAATAATTTATCATCATCTATGCAACTAGACACAAACCTAACAGACAATGCTTGCCTTAATGGCCACTCAGCAGGAACTCAGTCCACGTCTCCATTAAAAGAAAGAGGAAGTGTTTTATTTATAGAACAACCAGAATATTCACTGTTGCTTTATTCTGCATTTTTAAATAATGAAGAACCTCAGATACTGATTCCCAAACTCTTCAACCCAAGTAAGACTTTATTGATCATTTCCAAGTCAAAGAAATAAGAACCAAGAAGACAATGACCCAAACTATCACATGATAAACAACCATATCAATTTTTTAAGATCACATGTATTTTAAACAGCTCCTCGATATTTCAACACACCATGTCATATGGATATGAGCTCCATGGAACATTAGAGCCAATGTAGGGTTTATAGAAAACACTTTGTTCTATTCCCAGCCAGGGCACACATAACCAGGTCTTCAACCAGGTCCATGGCTGGAGGCAGGTGAAAGGTAACCATACATTGATGTCTCTCCCCCTCTCTACCTCTCTCCATTCCCCTTTCTCTAAAAATAATAAATAAATTCTTTAAAATTTTTTTTGTTTTGAAATAATTACAAGGTGAGGCAAAATTAGGCATACAGTTGTTTGTATGAAAAATAGCACAATAATTAATAAATAACACAAGAATAAGTTGTTTTGTGTATTCACAACTGTATACCTACTTTCACCCCACCATGTATAGGTTAATAGAAAATTGCAAAGACAACAGAGAAAATATCAGTGTACCTTCACCCAGTTGCCCTCCATTAGTGACCTTTTATGTAGAGTACAACACTAAAACTAAGAAACCAATATTGGTATAAAGTGGGTGCATGGCTCCATCATGCCATTAAATGTGTAGATTCATGTAATCATTACCAGAATCAAGATACACAACTATTTCATCACCACAAAGTTCTCCCTATGGTACCCTTTTGTAATCACACTCATCTTCCTACTTCCACCATTCCTGGCCCCTAGGATTAATTTGCTCTCCATCTCTATAATTCCATCATTGTGAGAATGTTATACAAGTAGAATCAAATAGGAAATTGTACAGTAAATTTATGTGTATATATATATATATATATATTTCACCTGGCATAGTGTCCTTAAAATTTGTCCAAGTTGTTTCATTCATTTCTATTTTTGTGCATTCTATTACTGCAGGGTAAATAAAGTGCTTCCCAGACAAGGTAAAGCTAAAGGAGTTCATCATCACCAAACCCTTATTATATGAAATGTTACAGGAATTTATTTTAAAAAGAGAAGATCAAAACTATGAACATTAAAATGACAACAAACACAACTATCAACAACAGAAACTAAAAAATAAAAAGGAAAAACAAAACAAACAAAAAAACAAGCAAACAACCAGAATAGGACCAGAATCATAGGTATGGGGATCACTGAGAAGGTTATCAACTGGGAGGGAGAAGGGGGTAAAATGGGAAAATGGTGCAGGGATTAGGAAACATAGTTGGTGAGTACAAGACAGACAGGGGAAAGATGAGGACAATAGAGGAAGGGTGAAATTAGAGAACTTATACACACAACCCATGGACATGAACTAAGGGAAGGGGTTTGTGGGAGAGAATGGCGGCTTGGGTGGAGGGGAGCAAAGGGAAAAGAACTGGGGACAACTGTAACAGCATAGTTGATAAAATATACAAAAAATGGGGAAAAAAAGAATATGATATGGGTTTAACTGTTTACCTATTAAACATTGTTTCTGGTTTGAAGTTTTTAAAAATAAAGCTGCTATAACCAATCATATATAGGTTTTTTCACGAACATAGATTTTATTTCTCTTGGATGAATACTGAGGAGGGCAATTGTTAGGTTACTTCTTTATATGGTCTTTAATATGTTTAGGGTACTTTTAGATTGCTAAACTAATTTTCAACATGGCTGAACAATTTTACATTCCACCCGCAATGCATAAGAGATCCAGTTTAACTGCATCTTTATCAGCATTTATATAGTTCATATTGAATGAGTTACAGTAGTTCACACTTTTTAAGAAATTGGTCCTTTTCATCTAAGTTGTCAAATTTAGGTGTGTAGTGTTAGGTGTGTAGGTGTTAAGAGAATATGCATAATATTCTCTTATCTTTACTTTTCATGAAGGGTCTGTAGTGATTGCTTGATTCCTGATATTGTTAATTTGTGTCTGCTATTTTTGTTTTTCATTTGTCACTCTTACTAAAGTTTTAACACTTTTATTAACTTTTCAAAGAGCAAAGTTTTATCTCATTAGCTTTCTCCTTTTTTTTTTATTTTTTTTATTTTCACCTTCATTGATTTCAACCTTTTATTATTTCTTTCATTCTGCTTATTTGGGTTCATTATGATCTTATTTCTGAATTTGTGAAGTAACCTATTAACTGTTCCTCTTTTACACTGTAGGTATTTAATGCTATACATTTTCTTTTTATTGAATTTATTGGGGTTACACTGGTCAACAAAATTATACAGGTTTCAGGTGCACAATTCCACAACGCATCATCTGTATAGTGTATTGTGTGTTCACCACACCAAGTTAAGTCTCCTTCCATCACCATTTATCCCCCTTATATCATCTTCACCTCTTCAGATCCCCACATGGGCAATCACCACACTGTTGTCCATGTCCATGAGTTCTCTCTCTCTCTCTCTCTCTCTCTACTCAATTTCTCCACTCCCCATCCTAGCCCTCCCAATTCCCACAATATCTGATGGCCTGCTCTCTACGAGTCTATCTCTCTTTTGCTTATTAGTTTATTTTGTTTATTAAATTACACATATGAGTGAAATCTTATGGTACATGCCTTTCTCTGGCTTAGTTCACTTAGCATAATTCTCTCCAGGTCCATCTATTCTGGCAGGGTAAGGTTTCCTTCTTTACATGGCCAAGGAGGAACATTCCACTATGTAAATGTACCACAGATTTTTAGAAATATTTTATTTATTTATCTTTAGAGAGTGGAAGGAAGGGAAAAAGAGAGGGAGAGGAATGTTGATGTCTGGTTGCCTCCAGAGTGCCCCCACTGGGAACCTTGCCTGCAACCAAGGTATGTGCCCTGACTGGGAATCAAACCAGTGACCCCTTGGTTCGCAGGCTGGTGCTCAATCCACTGAGCCACACCAACCAGGGATGTACCACAGGTTTTTTATCTACTGATGGGCACTTCTGCTGCTTCCAAATCTTGAGTATTATAAATAGTGTTTCGATGAACATAGAGGTGTATATATCCTTTTGAATTAGTGTTTCAGGTTTATTTGGATGAATTCCCAGAAATGGAATTTCCAGGTCATAATGCAGTTTCATTTTTAATATTTTGAGGTAACTCCATACTGTGTTCCATAGTACCTGCACCAGTCTGAATTCCCACCAACAATTCAGGAAAGTTCCCTCTCTCCATATCCTCTCAGAAACTTCTTGTTTGTTGATTTATTCTTAATTGTCATTTTGAGAGGTATGAGGTGATATCTCATTGTGGTTTTAATCTGCATTACTCTGATGATTAGTGACATTGAACATCTTTTCATATGTTCATTGGCCATCTGTATGTCCCCTTCAGAGAAGCATCTATTCAAGTTCTTTGTCCATTTTTAAATTTGTTGTCTGTTTGGTGTTGAATTGTATAAATTCTTTATAATTGGTGAATGTCATCTCATTCAGTGGATTGTCTTTTAATTTTGTTGATAGTTTCATTTGCTGTGATAAAACTTTTTAGTTTGATGTAGTCCCATTTGTTTACTTTTTCTTTTATTTCCCTTGAACAAGGAGATACACCAGATCAAATATTGCTTCAAAAAATGTCTAAGATTATACTGACCGTGTTTTCCTCTAGGTCATCTATGGTTTCAAACCTAACATATAAGTTTTTAGCTATTTTGAATTATTCTTGTGTATTGTGTAAGAAGGTGGTCTAGTTTCATTTCTTTGCACATAAATGCCCAATTTTTCCAACACCATTTATTGAATAGACTGTTTTTACCCCATTGTAAATTTTGCCTCCTTTGTCAAATATTAATTGATTATAAAGGTATGGGTTTAGGTCTGGGCTCTGTATTCTGTTCCATTGATCTATATGTCTGTGCATATGCCAGTACTGTACTGTTTTTGATTACTATGGTCTTGTAGTATAGTTTTATGTAAATTTTCCACTCAGCATGGCTTTAACTGTATTCCATAATTTTTAAACAATTTTTTATATTTATTTTTATTCTCTTAAATGTAAATTTTAATCCCCCCCCTAATTATTTTTGTCCCATGGCTTTTTAATAAGTCTTTGCTTAGTTTTCAAATGTTTAAAATTTTTTCTGTTACTTTCTGTTTTTTTATTTCTAGTTTGATTTCTATGTGGTCATGATATAGAGAGATCTGAATAAGATCACTGGAGAGAAGTAAGAGGAGTCATAGAAGGAGTTTGTGGAGGCAATGGAATGCAGTCTGGGCTGGGATTGGCTGAGAAGCTGATGCCTCCAGAGCCAATGGAAATAAAAAGAGGGCAGGCTCTTTGGCTCAGGAGCTTTTCTGGCTCTAGCCCTGGTTCAGGCTCAGACTCAGGCTCAGGCTCTGCCTCTCTGGCTCTCTAGCTGTCAGGCTCTCTGGCTCTCTTTTTCCTTGAGAATATCCTTGGATGATCTTGCTGCAGCTGCCTGCATTTCCCAACGGATGGTATTTTGTATGGGAAGGAACTCCAAGCACAACCTAAGGTAAGGATCAGGTCTGGCAGAGGGTGACAGGTTTATCCTTTGGATGTTCTAGAGGGAACAGGCTCTGAGACAGAAGCCTGCCATTCTTCGAAAAATATGTAGATTTTGTATCTTGTTTTAGTTGGTAAACTAACCCTATAGAAACTAACAGGGAAAATGTTAGGAGAATTCACTTGTTAGAGTTTGGCCTTAACTGATAGGTTTAAGTGATTATAACTATGACTTGATAGGCTTAAGTAACTGCTTTTGAATAAAGACTCCTTTTCTTTATCACCAAACCATTGCCCCTGGAATTCTGCCTAGAGGGTGGCAGGTAGGCAGCAGGACCCCAAATTGCTATTCGGTAAAAGAGTACATTCTTTATGTGAATTAAAATTTTAAAACTTTGTTGTGGTTGGCTTTATGGCCTAAAATATGATTTATTGTGATATTTGTTCCTAGGGTGGTTGAAAATAATATGTATTTGATTACTGGATAAAAGTTCTATGTGTTGTGTTTCTATCTTTGTTGATTTTCTATCTAGTTACTCTGTCAATTATTGAGAAAAGATTGTTGATGTCTTCAACTATAATAATAAATTTATCTATTTCTTCTTTTGTTCTCAGTTTTATTTTATATATTTTGCAGTTCTACTCTTTGGGTATACCAGGATTGCTATGCTTCTTGGTGACTTGATCTTTTATTATTATGTAATGGCTGCTTCTGTCCCTGATAATTTTCTTTGTCTTGAAGTTTTCATGGTTTATTTTTTTCCACTCTTTTACTTTCATCCCACTTATTATACTTACTTAAAGGGAGTGTCTTATAGACAGCATATAGTTAGGTCATGTTTTCTTACATTTAAATTTGCCAATTTCTTTTCTTCAATTGGTGCATTTATACCACTTACAGTTAGAAGTTCAGTGTGCCATCCATTCTACCTCAGAGCCACCTATTAGATTATTTATATTTACTGTGATTATTGACATTATAGGACTTACATATGTCATTTTATTTTTGTTTTCTGTTTGTTCTATTTTATATGTTTCTGTCTTAATTTCCTACCTTCCTTTGGGTTAGTTGAACATTTTGTTTAGAATTCTAGTTTTGGTTTATCTATAGTGTTTTTCAGTGTAGCTTTTCTTTTTCTTTTTTTTTTTTTTTTAAGATTTTATTATTTTTAGAGAGAGAAAAATGATTTTAGTTTTGGGGAAAGCCAGGAGTTTCAGGGCACCAAATCTGGGCTGTAGGGGGCTGAGTCACTTGGGTGATTTGCTGTTTTGAAAAAAAAAAAAAAAACTTCATGAGACATGATGCATGAATGGGCATGTTGTCATGATGAAATTGCCAGTCACCAGTTGCACATAGCTGCAGCCTTTTGAACCATCCAAGTAGTTTTCACAGAGTAATATTCAAGCTTAGTGCAAAATTTGATGCATATTCATTGCTCTACTTACCCAGTCATTTTGAATGCGACGGCCACACAGTATACATACTCACTTAATGATGTCTACTGCCCCCACTGACTAGTACAGTGAAGTTGTCATTGTTCATCCATGTCCATTACAGTTCACTCTCTTTGGCTGCCAGGATACATTGATGTCTCACAAACCATTCTCATTATAATAACAATGGCTGAGCTTTCCCTGATAGACCTATATATCTAGAGTTGTACTTAGGTAACAACTAAATATAGGTAGGTATTTCTACTCCATCAATCAAGAAGCAAATCTTTTCCCAAACCAAACATATTTGGCCTAGATTTTTCACATTCTTGTCCTGTTTTCTCTTAAGCCTTTAGGCATATTTTCCATGTACTTTCTGACTGAATTATATAAGTATATTAAAAATGTTAGGTGAAATTGTTTTAATTATAAAAACTGAAATAGTGAAAACAAGGTCAGGAAAAGAAAATACATTTTTAGTTTGTTTGAACCAAGCATTTATCTGGGCAGCTCAGAACACAACAATGTGTTCTTTCAGTGCCTTGTATTGCTTCTACTTTAAAGCAGAAAGTCAGGTATTTAGGAGAACTGAGCTGTTTTAGAATTTATATTTTTGGGAGGAATAATGTTATACCAGACAGTAATTTAAGAACCAGAAAGAAATTGCTCTAGTACATAAAAATGTGTATTATGACTGGTTAGTATACTGCATGTAAACTTAACTCTTTTTTTGAGTAGCAGGAGGAAGCTATAAAAAGACTTCTCTGCTAAGGTAGTTCTCATGTATTAACAGCTAACACATGACTAGGTTTAAACTGACTGGTACAATATCCATGGCATAGGCATATGCCTCTGTCAATATTGATTTCCAACATTGGTGTCTTAGTGGAAAGGCATTCCTTTTCTTGTTCCCTGGGTTTCTAATTGAAAGGAAATTGAAATCCAAATTAATGTTTTGGCAAAATTGAATATCCAAATGATAATGAGCATATGTATTCATTTGTGATTAAACAGTTGAGTATCATTTAGATTAAGATTAAATTACAATGGAACTGAGTTTACTTGTTAGAAGAACTTGGGAAAAAGATAATAAATAATTTACTCCTACAACAACAACACTTAAAAGTTTCTGAATTGCACTAACTGAGAGGGAGTGTGAGGTCTAATTGGAAGACCTAGGCATGTAAAGCTTATAATACAACCCAGCAGCTACCATGTTGTTCTACTTAGCTTTACACTACTAGACCCTGCTCTCTCTGCATAATGAGCTGGTTCTAGAATACACACAGTATTTTGAAAAGATCGAGACCATTTTTCATTTTCATTTTTTTATGCTTCATTGATATAGTTACTGTTTTCACTGGTTTGGATATGTCTGAATTAATCAGATACTTCTAATGCCAAAATAGTTACTTATAATAATATTTATAAGTAAATATAAATTTACTTATAAATATTTGTATATTACTTATAATAATATACAAATGTATACAATAAAATGCAACTTTTATGATTTTGTGATAAAGTCAGGGAAAGCCCTTTGTATCCCTGAAATTCATAAATTACTTCACAACAATGTTTGTAATATTTGTTGTTCTTCAGAATTACTTGTCAAATTATCAGAAGTTTTTCAGGATTTTTTTTTTTTTAAAGATTTTATTTCATTATTTTCAGAAAGAGGGGAAGGGAGAGAGGCAGAGAGGGAGAGAGACATCAATGTACGGTTGCGTTTCACCTGCCTCCAGCCACAGACCTGACTGGAGACCTGGTTTGCAACCTGGTTATGTGCCCTGGCTGGGGAATCAAACCTGCGACCTTTGGGTTCACAGGCCGGTGCCTTATCCACTGTGCTACCAGCCAGGGCAGTTTTTCAGGATTTTTAATAGCACACTGTCTACAGCTTAATTTGATAAAAGTAGATGACAATGATTAACTTTCAAAAAGTAATAAAATTAAGTCTAGGTAATTAAAAATTAGATAACAATGCATAGAATAACAAACACTGGTATACCTGTGGAAATAATACAGAGTAAGTATCAAAATATCAAAATATTTTTTCTTTTTTCTTATAAGACATAAATCATAAAGTATATAAGAGGTAAGCATTTTGCTGTTTGTAATTATTATCACAGTGGGACATTTTGAGAATAGTATTAACCAAATTAATAAATTTCCATACTGCACCTTCTAATAGCATTTCCTTATTAAACAAGATTCGATGCATTCTGTTCTGCTCATAATGCTGGATTTTGTGATGTTTTACCTTCCTGAATCGCCCAATTAAACCTCACAATCCCTCTCAGTTATTGCAGCTCAGAGAATCTAAGTGATGTTTTTGTAGAGTAAATTTAGTATCTTTTTCCAGGATCTTCTAATAAGTAAGCTCAAAATTGGAAATACAATAGAGTTCTGCTGACTTAAGCTTTGTTTGTTATGCTGAATCTAATCCGGAATCTGGTATTTGCTATAAAATAGAAACCATTCTGATGTTCTCAACAACAGCAACAAAAATCCTTGACTACACAACTTCTCTCCCAATATTATTTTAGAAAATTATTAATAAATTGCTAATTAGCATAAGAATATTTTTTAAAAAGAAAGAAACACACACCTGTGATTTTTTAGTGTAACCAGTGGATATTCTGTTCTGTTTCTGAGCAGGTCAGAACCAGAAATAGCAGTTCCTTTTCATTCATTGGTGCCTCCCTCACAGTCATCTTTTTCAAATGCCAATCAAGGCATTCCCTTTTTCACATCCAATTTTTGCAAAAGACTCAAGACATGACTTTGGGGGGAATGGGTGGGTGGGGAGGGAGACAGAGGGGAGCAAAAAGGGGATGGATGTAATACAACAACAATAAAATTAAAAACAAAAAAAGAAGACTCAAGGCAACTACTTCCATTCTGAACACATGCACCTTCCAGAATTTACATCATGGTTATCGAGGATGAAATCCTCATCTACACCCTGAGAAAAGCAAGACAAAACTGTTATTCTAAAAAACAAGCAAGCAAGCAAACAAAAACCAAGCTGAATCTGAGTGAAGCTGAGTCACAAACTCTAACCTCCCTTCTTTGTGGAATAAACTTAAATGTTTGTGTTAAGACCATTTTACACACTACTGGACATGCAAGCCTTTCCAGTAGGGGCATACCTACCCAACTCTACCCAGAGTTAGAGTTTCTTTGATGCAAGAAAATCTAAATGCAAGATTAAAAATGCAAAATCCTTTCATCAGAAATCCCATGAATGAGGTTTTGAGATCAAGAAAACCACAACTCAATAGTTGATTTTTAGAATGTATAGGTACATGGCATGTTGCCCCAAATAAAGAAACAAATACCCTTGCCATCAAATTTTTCCACTTTAAAGTCCAATCTAAACTGTTCCCTGTTTCCAACTGCCCCCCCACCAAATTATTAGTGAGAGAAAAGGGATAGATAAAAATAAACAAATATGTATTGAGTAACACAGTATTTCTATCATTTAATCCTCACAACATTCCTGTGAGGTTGCTACTATTCTTTCTATGTGCTATGGAACATACAAAAACTGGAGGGGGTAATTGATTTGCTGAAATTTTCAAATCTGATGTGACACATTAAATCAAGAAATGACACTAGTTTCTAACTATTAAGCATCTATTACTATTTTAGACATTGCATGTTTAGTCCTTACATAATTCTCTAAGTTAAGTATTATTATTTTTATTTGAGAGATAAGTAAGCTAAGGCTCAGAGGAGTTAAATGATCAGCCCAAAGCCACATAGCTGCCAAGTCAGGACTCTGAGAGATGCCTCTCCTGACTCCAAAGCTCATTATTATTCCACCAAATCCCATGGCTTTCTGTCTGCATGATTTCAAGAAATACTTCTTGCCATTATATCACAATACCATTTGTTACCTAATATTCATAATCAAAATATCAAATGCAAAAACTTTGAGATCTGTGAAACAGCTCAGCTTAATTTGAAAGTCAAACATCATATAATAAAAAATTGTGGAAGATACAAAATGGAAAAGTGGGAGCTCAGTATGACTCTGTATTGCCACTTTGTGTTATTTGTTACTTCACAGATTGTTTACCATTCTGAAAAGAGAACGAAGTTGCAGGTTGAAGTAGCCCAGCCTGAAATCTAATCTAGGCTAGTCTCATTAGGATATTTTCCCATCTACAAAATTATTTTATTAAATTTAATAATGACTCAAAAATTAAAATATGACTAAAAAATTACTGTTGTACCTATTTATAACTGGTTTCACTCTGAAATATATAATATATTAGGTTTGTGCCAAAAGTATCAGCCGTGCAAACTGTTTTAATTTCATTGACACTGGCTTGATACTTTTGAGACCGTCCTCCATATAACCCTAGGATCCCTTAAATAAACTTACCACAGAACAGAGCAGGACAGGGCAGGACAGAAGAAGAAAGGAAAGGAAATTAAAAAAAAAAAAAAAAAAAAAAAGAAAGAAAGAAAGAAAAAGAAAGAAAAGAAAGAAAAAGAACAGAAAAAAAGAAAAGGAAAAAGAAAGGAAAAGAAGAAAAGAAAAAGATGCTAAGGTTCCTGCCAAAACTTAGATTACCCTGACCAAATCATTGTAAGATTTTTAAAACTATGTGTTATTATTTATAAAACCAAATGAAAAATATAAGCTGATGGTTAATGAAAAGGAAAGTAATGATTATTAGCTTATGTTCTAAAGGCAATAGGCAGGGAGTCTGAATATACTTTATCAATTTGAAACATTTTTACTGTGATTTTTCATTTAATTTACTTTTTAAATTTTTATTTATTTGAGAGAGAGAGAGACAAACAGACAGACAGACACTGACAAATGGGTTATTCCACTTATTTATGCATTCATTGGTTGATTCTCATATCAAACCTGACTGGGGATTGAACCAACAACCTTGGTGTATTGGGACAACACTCTATAACCAACTAATCTATCCAGTCAGGTCCTTATTATTACATTTAAAGAATTTCAAAATTAAGTATAAGTCCTTGAGTAGTCTCTTTTACCCCAAGGACTTAGTCTGAGAGTGATGCCAGGTAAACCAAAGGGCCTCTTCATGACAATCAGGACAATAGATATAAGAAGTAATGGCCCAATAGGAGTGTTTGCACATGTAGTTATTACATGTAATTATTTAAGCCACACAAAATAAAATCTAATAAACTTCCTCCATATGTATTAATTTAAAACACCCAAGAGGAGAACATTTTAACAAAAAAAGAAAGAAAGAAAGAAAGAAAGAAAGAAAGAAAGAAAGAAAGAAAGAAATAAAGAAAGAAAGAGAGAAAGAAAGAGAGAAAGAAAAAGAAAATGAAAGGAAAGAAAGAAAAAGAAAAGAAAGAAAAGGTAGCTTTTTTGCTCTTATGTATTTCTGTGCTTTCATGGTACTTTTTCACTCAAACTATTAAGTCCATGACAGCTATTATGAGGTATAGCTGAGGAACTTCACAATAAAACAAGTATGAATATTGCAATATTGGCTATTTTTACCACTTTTTAAGTAAGGGACAAATTAACAAGACCTTTTATAAAGTGCTTTCAATGTGAATTAATAATAAATAAATTGGTATGAATAAATTGTGAATCCCCTTCTTATGTCCAAGTCATTAATTGGTTAGGTGGCTTTTCTTTCCTTCTCCTTTGGGGTGAAAATTATGTTTTGAGCCTATGAAGTGTTTAAATTTGTAACAATTTGATGGTCTTACTTTTTACCTTTTCATTTCCAGAAACTAGTGGTTGTAACAACGTCCCTAATTTTTCAGACAACTTCCAAGACAGCAAGATAGTTTAAAATTACCTTTCATGTTGAAAACTTTGAAACTGCTAAGAATCCAGTGATATTTAAAATATAATGTAGGTCGCTGGTTCAATTCCCAGCCAGGGCACATAACCAGGTTGCAAGCCAGATCTCCAGCCAGGTCTGTAGCTGGAGGCAGGTGAAAGGCAACCATACATTGATGTTTCTCTCCCTCTTTGCCTCTCTCCTTTCCTCTCTTTCTGGAAATAATAAATGAAATCTTTTAAAAATTAAATATATATATATATATATATATATATATACATATATACATATACATATGTACATATATATATAACAGAATAAAATAATTGCTACACATAAAAGTATGAATATCTTCTGAGTTAAAGTATAAAATCAAAATACAATAAAACTGTAATAAATAGGATCCAGAAAGTCACCTTAGGGAGAGATGCTGGCTGCTATACTTCCACATTTGATTGCAACTAGCTGAATGTGTGAACAAGGACTGAATATATGAATTGGTCAGTAAGAGGAGAGTTTGACTATCAATGAAGACAAGCTGAAACAATGTTTGCTATTTCAAAAGTGGTCTGTAGCCAAGCTAACCACCCAAGGGTTGCATGGTATGATGGCAAATATGTGTTTGGTCTTTATCCTAGTTCCTGGAACAGAGCTTCTAATACCTTGGAATTTCTTGAGGGATAGGAACATCTTTAACTATTCATAACAAACCCCTTCAACCATACCTGAGTTCTTGCTAATGAGGTGAGTCTTGATGACTTCTAGATAGCTTCAGGATGCTGGCTGATTGCCAGAAAGACAGAGGCATGATCAAAGGGTTGGGTTGGAACTTTCAGTCCTATACCTGCTCCCCAGAATGAGGTCTGGGTAAGGCAGAGGGGCTGAGGGTTGAGTTCAATTACCAGTGGGCACTGATTTAATCAATCATGTCTATGTAAGAAAGTTTCCATTTAAAACCTCTTAAACAATGAGGTTTAGAGAGTTTCGGGGTTAGAGAACACATCAAGTTGCTGGGAGGCTGGAACACTAGGGACATAGAAGCTGTGTGCTTTGCCCCTTCATGCCCACATCTTGCCCTGTGTAATTCTCTTATTTGTCTGGTTCTGAGTTGTAGCCTTTATATTAAACCAATAAATATAAATAAGTGTTTTCCTGAGTTCTGTGAGTAATTTTAGTAGGTTGTTGATGCCTCAAACTGTAGAAAGGATCTCCAAATCTGTAACCAAGTCAGACAAAAGTGCAGGGGTTCTCCAGACCTGGAAACTTGAAACTAGCACGTGAAGTGAGGGCAGTTGTGGAATTGGTCCCCTTAGAACATCTACATTAAATGGGTAATGTGTGTATTATTCTAACTGGGCTGCCTAGTAAAATATCATAGACTGGGTGACTTCAACAATATAGACCTATTTTCTAGTCAGAGGAATGAAGGCATGAGAAGATCCATCCCCTGGTCTCTCCCCTTGAAGCTACACCAATTTGAACAGCTATAATTTAACAAATTTATAATTTCCTGCCCAACACACAAACACACCTGAAAGATCCATGCATTGACACAGCTGAAGGTAGGCAAGTCCAATCGACAGGGGAGGAGGGAAGAGAGAAGATTTGAGACATGTGCCACAGATCACGGGGGTCTCAGGAGAGCAGGGGATGGGATTGCCACCTGCACTCTGCAGCCTGGAAAAGCAGAGATAAGTGAGCAATCCTGCCTGAGAGGCCTGTAGGCTCCGTGGCTGAGCCCAACAGCCAGGTGGAGACAGAACACGGAGGTGTGGCTGTGATTGTCGGGCAATTGCCATTGCCTGGCAGAAAAACAAAGCCAGGGAGCTTGCGCCTCCCCTCACCCTCCCAGAGCTAGAGACAGGGCCCTGGAAGAAGCTGCAGCAGCGAGTGTCGGGCTACAGAGCACATTATCTAAAGCCCTGAAAACTGAAGAAGCAGAAATATTTTCCTCTGAGCGTCAGGCACGCGTTGCAGCTAATCCCAGTAACAGGGTCGAAGACACAGAGGTGAGGTGGCTGAGGTCCGGCAGTTGCCATTACCCAGAGGAGAACAAAGTGGAGAACATACCAGCCAGCCTCTCCCAGCTCACCCTGCTCCCACCCATTGCAGCTGAGCCTAGCCAGGGCCCCTGGCACACCCCGGCAGTGAGGGCAGCATCTGGTTACAGTGAACAGAGATGAGATTTCACAGGTCAGGATGGCACTACCCACCACATTCCCAAATGGGGACAGTGCCCTGAAACGGAGGCAGCCTTGTCACAGAGGATATGCCACCAAAGAAGAGGGCATTTTCCACTGAGCTGAAGAGGTCCAAGCCAGAGCAGTGCAAGAGCAACTAAACAAACAAACAAACAAACAAACAAAAACTGCACTTCAGCACCACCTACTGGAAAACAAAAGAAAGACTTCTTATCAACCTGCTAAACAGAGACGTGCCCCTCTTAAATAAAAAAGATTTCATTTCCAGAGATGCCTAGGCAGAGAAGGAATTCATCAAATCGCATGACTAACCAAGGTAACAGGAAGCTCCGAAAAAAGATGAAAAACTCCAGGAATATAAGTATGTGATTTACATTACAGAGAATTCAAGATTGCAGTTCTGATAAAACTCAACAAGATCCAAGAACACAAGCAGTTCAAAGAACTCAGAAATAAAAAATAACAAACAATGCCCTGGCTAGTGTGGCTCAGCAGACTGAGCCCTGGCCTGTGAACCAAAGGGTTGCTGGTTCTGTTCCCTGGTTGGGCATAGACCTGGGTTGCAGACCAGGTCCCCAGTTGGGGATGTGTGAAAGATGACCACTGCATTAATTCTTCTCTCCCTCTCTTTCTCCTTCCCTTCCCCTCTCATAAATAAATAAATAAATAAATAAAGTCTTTAAAAAAAAAAAACAAAGAGTACTTTACTAAAGAGATTGAGACTTTAAAAATGAATCAAAGAAAATTCTGGAGGTGAACTCCATAAGAGAGGGGAAGAATGAATGAACTTGCAAACTTAGGAAATAGAGCAGATGAGATGGGGGAAGAATTAAGACATTGACGATAGTAATTTAGAAATGGCACAAATGAAAGAAGAAATACTTAAGAGTAAAAAAAAAAATTAAAGAACTCTATAAGAACTATTTGACTCCACTAGAAAGAGCATATAAGAATAAGAGGTACACTAGACAAAGAAAAGCGGAAGAAGGGAACTGAGAGCCTATTCAAACATAGTTGGCTAGAACTTTCCAAACATATGGAAAGAGCTAGGTTTAGGTTTGTGATCCAAGAAGCAAACAGAATACCTAACTAGCTCAATCCAAATAGGTCTTCTTTAAGGCACATAATATTAAAACTTTCAAAAATTAATAACAACAGTAACTACAGAGGATTCCCATTAGAATATTAATGAATTTTTTAGCAGAAATCCACAAGCTAGGAGAAAACTATTGAAAGAGAACAATTACCTCCTGAGAATTAAACATATCCAACAAAGTTATCCTTTAAATGTGAAGGAGAACTACTTCAGATGTATAAAGCCTGAGGAAATTTACCAACACAAGACCCCCGTTACCAAAAATATTGTATGGTGTTATTCTGCCTGAAACAAACAAAAAAGACTTTACAAAATTATGAATAAAGTGACTAATGGATAGACAGAAGCAGGACATTGCAACCATTTTTCAGAGTAGACTATTATACACTTAAATATAGCATAAAGGTTAAAGGAGATAAAATTATTAAAAATATAAAGAAGAAGACAATGACCACTGCAACTTGGAAATGAACTCACAGCATAAACAGGGATAATTTACAGCAGCAAAAATATGAAAGAGGAGGGGGGTGAAGGTCTGAATTTGCAAAGGGGAATAGGGGTAAATTGCATTCAGAAGAAAAAGGACCATAGTGCATACGAAACTTCCTTTTGCATAAGCATAATAGTAACCATTGCTGCCACCCCTTTCCAAATAAACAAACTGAGGCACTTAAAAAAAAAAAAAAAAGAGGAAACAGGAAGGACTACAAGACAGAAACACAAGGGAAGAAAAACAGTGGAGACACGAGCTACCAAAAGACAAATATAAAAGAACTATAGAAAATCCTCAAAAATCAATAATCACCCTAAATGTAAATTAACAGAATTTACCAATAAAGAGGCACAGTGGAGCAGATGGGATGGAATATAAAACCTAACCATATGCTGCATCGCAGCTGCAAGGAGAAATATATACTCAAACTGAAAGAGTGGAAAATGGTTTTCCAAGCAAATGGCATCCAGAGAAAAGCAGGTGTAGCCATACTTACATCTGACGAAGTAGATTTCAAGGTAAAAACAGTAATGAGAGACAAATGGTCATTTTGTAATAATAAAGGAGACAATACATCAAGAAGATAACACTTCTCAGTACATATGCACCTAATCAGGAAGCACCAAAATATTCTTTATTCTTTTTATCATATCCATCTCCAAGGACATTTCAAAATTTCTCTCCTTTCCTCCAATCTACAATCCACCACAACATACCTCACTCAACTAAGCAAAGACTAAACCTGCTTAACAGAGAGTTGAAGTCATCATTTGGAATATTCTTCAGCTTCTAACTTATCACCCTGCCTGTTTAAAAACACCCTTTTATTTCTTTCTATTTGTTTTAGGAGTGCCCCTCCTTCTTTCTAAATTTAATCCCTGCACCAGTGTGTTGCTCATCAGGCACCTAAAATTATTAGTTATTTTTTAAATCTAGTATAATCATCCACACATATCAACCCTATTATTACCACTTATGCTTAAACTCCTCCAACTAGGTCATATGAGCAATAAACAAAAACCTTTCCTATCACATGTCCATGACTAAACCCTGCCCTTTCACTCTTCACCTACTTTATAGAAAACTTCTAGACTGCCTTCCATTCCTTCCTCTTCCATCTGGCTCATTTCCTCATGCTCTAGCTTCTCAAGTCTCTCTAATCTGACAGTGGTTTCCACGTTCCACAAACACAGCACTTACTAAGGCTCCCAGAGCTTTATACTTGTATTTCTCCAAATATCTCTACCTGGACCCTGGTTTTTACCTTGTATGAATAAGAATCATCTTCATGTGAACTAACTTCCTTCCTGAAATACCTCTGTTTACCACTTTACAAGGCACCCTTGCTCCCCTGATCATCCTTTCTAGACACACCGTCTTCTTCACAGCCACAAAATGCTGGTATTTCTCACTGCTCATGATTAGGCCCTCTACTGTTTTCATTCTGTACTTTCTAGACAATCACATCCACCCTCAACTACATTGCAAACCAAACATTGCTTATTTAATTACAGCTCAGCTCTCTCTTCTGAGCTCTTGTCAGCATATCCAGCCTCTACTGACCATTTAACTTGGATATCTCAAAGGCCCCTAAATTCAGGACCAAGACTGTATGTACTCATGACTTTAGCTGCCAATTCTCCTCATCCTCTGGGATTTCCTACTCAATTTATGAGTGCAATTTCTAATGTGTAATCATAAGCCTAAGGGTCATGTTTGTGGCTTTTTCCTCCTTTATTTTCATATCCAATCTATTAACAATTCCTGTTGATATTCTCCTCTTAATGATTCTCAAATCCTTTCTCCTCTTTCCTCTTCAGTTGATAGTTGTAAAATTTACTTTTTCTTGTTTGGGTTATTTTCTTATGCAGACTCTGATCCACCTACAATTCATTCTACACCCTATGACCAGAATTACTCATTATTAAACTTAAATGTAAGTTTTAGCAATCCTCTAAGTTCCTACACGGTCTGGCCTCTTTCCCCAGTCTCATGGTATGCTCTCACAGCATCTCCACCACACTGTCTTCACTTTGTAATTGTATACATACTCTTTTTTGTATTTTAAAATCACTATTTGAGAAAATGAGCTATTCCTGAAAAAATGGGACACATTTGTTTTTATATCCCAAGACATCACAGTGTTTGGCACGTAGTAGGCATTTAATAAACATTTTCTGAAAATAATGGTATAATTATACAAAAGGAGGCTACAATTTTTCTTCCTTAATCCTCACCCAAGGACTTATCTATTCATTTTAGTAAGAGAGAAAGGGAGAGAGGCATTGATGCCAGAGAAAAACATCAATCAGTTGCCTCAATGTATGTATGTGCCCCAGAGGATCAAACTCACAATCTAGGAATATACTTGACTGGAATCAAATCCACAACCTTTTGGTGTATCAACCAACCGAGCTACCCAGCCAGGACAGCTATTAGTTTTTTAAGAATTTTGCTTTCTTTCTTTTCTTTTCTTTTCTTTCTTTTCTTTCTTTCTTTCTTTTTCTTCCTTCCTTCCTTCCTTCCTTCCTTCCTTCCTTCCTTCCTTCCTTCCTTCCTTCCTCCCTCCCTCCCTCCCTCCCTCCCTCCCTCCCTCCCTCTTTCTTTCTTTCTTTCTTTCTTTCTTTCTTTCTTTCTTTCTTTCTTTCTTTCTTTCTTTCTTTCTTTCTTTCTTTCTTTCTTTCTTTCTTTCTTTCTTTCTTTCTTTCTTTCTTTCAATGCAGGCTAGAGAAGGTACCTTGGGTATTTGAGGGCTGAAAAGGGCAAGAGAGGAGATCACTAATCAGAGTAAGATAGAGGTTCAGCACTATGGTGGCGGAGAAATTGCCACTTAAGGATGGTCTGCAATGGACCATACCAATAATCTTTGGAAGCAGTGATACGAGATCAACTGTTTCTGTCTTTTTGAAATTTCTTTATGGCACAGATTTCCAGCAAGTTAGTTAACCAGCCAAATGTTCCTTATTTTCTGGGAAATAAGCATAAGATTATATACAGGTGCTGGGACTAATTAGACCAGCAAGAGATAAAACAACATATTAGGCTATTTATTAGATGGTAGGACGTGATTAGGGGGTTTGTCCTAGCAGCAGTAGTTTGGAGTGAGAGATAATAAGTGACAACTTGGATAGTAAATTCTCAGAAATATTTGAGAAATAACAATGTTTCATAATCATACAATGGGATTGTATGGGAGTCCGAAAGTAGTTTATTTGGATGTTAAAAGAGGGTGAGAAAGCCAAAATATCCCACTCTTTGCAGTTTGAGAATGGGGGTAGGACACTGAAGGAAGCCTTTTTTCCTGATTTTTGCCAATGGAAAAAAAAAATAAAATTGGCAAAATTTTGCATATCTAAGGCTGGTGACTAGAGTCTTGGTTATGCAAATGACTAGATAGACCTCTTTCCCCAAGAAGATGGGAGGAGTTTTTGACTCTAGAATGATCAGGAAAGAATTCACAGGGCTACAGGAGATTTCACAGGTGGCCATGATTGGCCATCCTACCACTGTGTCACAGGTCACTATTACGGCTTAAATAGGGCAGCAGGCATGCAATTGCTCTCTCTCACCCAGATGGACAGGCAGATGGGGTTTCTTTCTCTTCTGGAGGACCCTCGGACAGACACTCAGCCTGGGAACTAACCTGGTTTGAGAAGGGGGAAGCAAAGGGGAGAAAAGGAAACATACAACTTGAGCAGAGATAGGGAATTACATGTGGTATAAGAGTTGGGGAGTATGCACAAGATCCTCCCCTAATTATGTATAGAGCAGCTGCTGGGAACTTTGAATTTATAACTGGAATGCTAAACTGTGAATTGCTATCTTTCTGAAAGATGGTATCTTCCCCTTGTCTGTTCTAAAGCTAGCCCTAGTTGGTGGCACAGTGAATAAAGTGCTGGCCTGTGAACCCATAGGTTGTTGGTTTGATTCCCAGCCAGGGCACATAATGAGGTTCCAAGCCAGGTCTCCAGCCAGGTCTGTGGCTGGAGGCAGGTGAAAGGCAACCATACATTGATGTCTTTCTCCCTCTCTAGCTCTCTCCCTCCCTTCTCTCTGAGAATAATAAATAAAATCTTAAAAAAAAAAAAAATCCCTTAAAAAAAAAAACAAAAAAAAAAAACCTAGCCTCATTAGGCAGGACTGTATATTTTGGGTGTTTTTAAAGGGAGTAGGATTTAATGGCATAATTACACCTTTAATATAAATCTGTGTACCCCTCAAATAAACAAAATACCTTTCCTTTTCACCAAACTCTGTTATTAAGAGTCACTCCTAGGGGCAGGCAAATCTAGTCCATTAAAACTGAGGACCCCTCACCAAAGGTCCTGTTACAGTATGATCCAAGAAAAACTTTAAAAACAAGATAATCAGGTTACAAAAAGAGAATGCATAGCCCAGGATTCAGACATTGATAGAGCTTGTTTGCCTAGGCAATAGATCCAAGAACGTTATTCCATTGGCAAAATAATCACCCTATGAAGATAAATGCACCAAACTACTTTAGTCTGATGCCGTTAAATATTCAAATCACTTATTGATTTTCTCTTCATATGAATCCATGCTCACCAAACAAACTTCTGATTTTATCTGGTTTCTCACATAAAATTAACCAAGAGACATCCTCCATCAGTGTTTATAACAATTCATTTCTTACTGTGAATTAATAAATCAATGTTCTGATTTTATCCATTGACCTTATATATATGTTTATCTTCCAAATGAAACCACTTTCCATTTGCTATTAGTGTCAGTTTTCAAAGTTAACAAGGTTAAAAGTTAGCCTCTGTACTGTGAAATTCTACTGAAGAAGGTCACCTGCTGGGGTCCTCTCTGAGTGGAATCCTTTTCCAAATGATTCTCCTCTTTCTCATAAGCATTTTCTCTGCTCATCCACCTTATGTACAAGGACATGGGTTAAAAACATTCATTATAAAGATAAATATAAACCTGGTCCCTTATTTTGAGTTTAGAGCCTATTTAGGAAGAAGAAACATCTTTAGAAATACCTTCATGTATGCAAAATATTTATTGATTGATCATAGGTTAATGATACAGAAAATAAGTATCAAAATAAAATTATTTTTAAAACAAAATAACTACATTTAAGTTTTTTAAAAAATTAAGTCAATCCCAGCTAGAGAAATTAAGGAAAAGCTACATGGAGGAAATGATCATTGAGTCAGAGTTGAAGAATTAGATTTCAGTAGGAAGAGATTTTAGGACAGCAGAAAGGGCTAAAGAGTAGAGGAGAACAGAGTGTGTTCAAATGCTGTGAGTAAACAATACTATTTGTTATGAGTTGATTTATCCCCTTTCCTTTCTCCCCCAATTCGTATTTCAAAGTCTGAACTTCATATGTGACCTTATTTGAAAACAGTGTTGTTGAAGATATAAGAACTTAAGGTGAGATCATTAGGGTGGGTTCTAATCAAATATAATTAGTGTCCTTATGAAAAAGGAGACATATGGACACAAGGATTCATACAGGTGGACTCCATGTGAACATGAAAACAGCTCTCCAGAAATCACAGCCAAAGGACTAGAACAGATCTCATCTTTACAGCTAGTAGGAAATCCAGCAGAAATCTAGATCTGGGACATTTGGCCTCCAGATGGGACAACAAAATTCTGTTGTTTAAGTGTCCCTTTCCCCTCAGTTTGTGGCATTTTGCTATAGCAGCCTTAGCAAACTACCTCATCATTGTTGTAATGGGAGTTCGAGACATGAAAGTCCTAGGAAGTAAGAGTAGATAAGTGCTTAAAAGGTTTTTATTATTTTTTCAATCATAAACACTAAGTAAATAATTTGGTGTTTTATCTTTAAAAAAGGTAGAAAGGGGCGGGAAAATAATTATTTACCAATCCCTGACCAGTTAACAAGTATCATTAAGCAACTTTATCTCATTTCTCACAGGAAACCCTGGGGGATGTGCTGTTAACATAGCTATAAACTGGACACCAGTTATCAGAGCTGACCCACCCAGGCACTCAATAAATGTGTTGAGTGAATGAACAAGTAATGGAACTGCCTTCTTTGGGCTCAACCATGCTGAAGTCTTAGCACAGGGTTTTCTGCTTGGTAGGATTTTTAAAATATTTCTTGAGTAGGTTACCAAATGTCCTCACTGTCTCCACAGTTCCTATTAAATGTAAGACATAATAAATTTTCTCACAATTTTAAGAGTCAGTATCTCAAAAAGGAAGAGCCAATTTCTCCTGTTTAATAGCAAGGTCATATACATTTTCAGGGTAAAATATTGTTTTCTTTCATATTACCTTACTATTAAGGAGAAAATAGCTTCATATGTGTATTGCTTATATACCTTATTTGCTACTTAAAGAAAATTACGTCTTTAGCTTCTAATTCATATTTGTTACTAGGACATGAAAAATATGCCAGCATGGTTATTCTAGGGGAATCTTTCGTACCTTCTCCCTATTTCTATATATTCTGCATGCTTACCTTCTCCAAGAAGTTGTGACCAGATTGAGTAAAAATTAGAAGGTCTAGAAAGTCCCTTTCTTTTGACAGTAAAATCATCTTTCCTAAGACTTCCTTATTCTTCTTAAGCCTGATCAGTTAGAGAGAGTGATAATGTAGAACTGCCCAGATCATTATACTAACGTAGATCCTGCTGTAATGAAACAAGAAGAGAAAGTCCTGGTGTGCAGGAAAGAAAAACCACTGATTTTCTATTCCTTTACAATAGCTATTATAAAACAGTTCTGTGGCCCAGCTCACAGAGCTCTCACCCATCTAATGTGCTCTCTGAATATTGTTGGGGAAAGAGGTGTTCAAGACTAATTAACATCTAAATTCCCTGAAATTAAAAAAAAAAAAAAAAAAAAAAAAGCAGACAAACTCAAGCTGAGTTCCTTCACAAACTGAGGCCTAGTTGTACCTGTGGAAGACTGGGAGGGAAACCATCCCATGAGAAACTGAGAGAGAGCCTCATGAGAAAAGAAAGAAACAATTCACCTCAAGGGAATAGAAAGCTAATGATCATGGGGAGCGGAAGGATGATACGAAACCAGTCAGACTGCCTATTGCTCCGAATGTTTTGAGTCCTAGGGAAAGAATACTGCCATCCCATAATAAATGAAGAGCTTTCCTATAATCACCCTGGCACTGGCATAAGCAATCACTGTGGCAGCCCCAGCAAAACTGAGGTGCAGTCCGAGTGCCTGTGGGCAGGAGGTAGAGGCTGCAGAGGAAGCATAGGGTGTCGTGGGAGGGTGCATCTAAAACCTTAAGGCAGTCCTTGACCAAACAGAGCCTCCCTGTTACTCAGCAGGGGCTGTGACACTTGAGCTGGTCATTGATTCACATAAGTACCTGCTGGGCTTTTGCCCCAGGGGCGGTGAGTTGGAGCTCTCAAGAATGAAGGAGGACAGCACACTTTGCTGGTAGGCATGTGCTCTTCCTTTTAGCTCCCAGGTGACACGACTTTCTGGGATCTCTCAGACTTTTTTGAGGGTGCTTGAAAATGTGAGTGCCTCAGAAGAGCATGCAGGTGATAGATTAGACAAGAACAGGTTTGATCTTGCCTGGAACTCTACTCTCCTGCCACTCTGAACTCCTATTTGGTCCTGGAATATGACAGGGTTGTTTTTTCCGAAGTATCTTGGACTGGTGTCCTCCCCTGAAAATGCTTTCTCTGGGTCTTGGGTGGCTGCACTTCCCTCCTTCAAGTCTCAACTCAAGTGTCAGCCTTTCAGAGCAGCCCCTCCTGGGTTCTCTATCCATTAAAATGCATCATTAATGCAACCAGCCCTGACATATGAAACCTTGGTAGTTTTCACATTGCTTTTGCACACAGCATTTTAAAATAAATGGCTACTACATATGCACTATTGTTATTTATTATTATATTTCATCATGTGTCTCTGCCTGTGAGCTTAAGCTTTGGGAAAACAAGCAGTCTACCTGGCTTTTTCCTTTTCCATCTCTAGTGTCTAAACTTGTTAACTGTATGAGTCCTAACCATGCAATAAGTATGCAGGAAAAGCTTAGGATACAAATGAAAGGGAATGACCTTATTTTAACCACATCTTATTATAAAGGGAACAGTTATAATAATCCTGGGGCTCAAGATGAATAAGATTTTTTAAGGTCAGGCATTATTATTAGGGCTCAGAGAGTGGCCTGGATTTAGGTGAGGAGCCTACAGCACAGAGACCCATTTGTACCCATCCTTCAAAGGATGACAGTGGCGTGTAGATGGCCCACCTTCCTCTTTTGCAAGGGTGTAAGAGCAGCCAGGCATGCAACCCTGGCCAGGCAGTGTCTTTAATCTCACTCGAGTGGCACTAAGTAAGTACCTCCTCAGAGCAGGTATGAGCCTCCTTTGCTAACATTTCTTTGTTCAGCAGTTGCCATGGCACCGACCTGCCTGGTTGACGTCTAAATATAGTGATAAAAGATTTCATCTGCTCTCAAACAACTAAAAGACAAATTTGAGGAACAAAGAAAAATAAATGTTCTTGTACCATAATTTTTTGAGGGAGAGGGTACATTTTAATCTATTCTTTTTCAAATATAGGTAAGAAAGTAATTTATAGCTTTTATTTATATTTAAGACATTATTTGTTGCTTGATCATAGTGATGTATTAAAGTTTGATTTTTGTAAGCTTATAAGCTTTTTTTGGATATGGGATGGTGGTTAACAAATAACTATAAGTTAGAATGACTGGTTTTGTAATTCTCAGATTGGTATTACATGCATGAAAATAACCCAGAAGAACATCCTAACAGCCAAAACAATTAGGCTGAGGAGGGGAAAAAAATATCTATTAAGAGAAAAGAAAAAGAAGGTATAATTTGTCCTAAACCATTAGCCAAAGAGAAATAAGACACTGCAGTGCTACATGGCAACATATCATAGGATACTTCAGTTTAGAACCAGCCAAGATGACAATCCTTTACAATGGTCATATTTAATAAAAGGCCAAAATAATAATTTGTTCTTTCCTTTTTCCAGAGCAACAACTTGAACTTTGAGAGAACTCACAAAATGTGAAGCACTCAGAAGGAAAAGGGAATGAATTAAACCTTGTGAGCCCTCACCTTTGCTCAATGTGTGGACCACAGCACAGGTATGATGAGGAGGTATAACATGCACACAATTCCCAGAATCCCATTAATTCCTCCTTCCACTATTTTACTCACGGTGTGGCCCCCTCGCAGAAAATTTTCATTGTTACTTTGAGACATTACCTTGCCATTTTCTCATATAAACCACCTCACCCTGCCAGTTTTCTTATATCTGTTCAGGCTTAGTTCCACCCAAAATCTTTTCCAAAAACTCCACTTTGGATCATTCATTTTCCTTAACTGCCATAATGTTTATAGTTTTTTGTTTTGTTTTATTTTCTTGAAAAGAAAAGGTATGTATTTTGTTTATTTGTGGAGTGTACAGATTTATATTAAAGATGCAATTGTGCCCTTAAATCCCACTCTTTTTAAAAAACACCCAAAATATACAGTCCTGCCTTATTAGGCTAGCTTTAAAACAGACAAGCAAAAGACACCATCTTTCAGAAACACAACAGTTCACAACTTAGCATTCCAGTTATAAATTCGAAGTTCCCAGCAGCTGCTATACTCAGATAGGGGAGGATCTTGTACACATTCCCCAACTCTTATACCACAGGTAATTCTCTATCTCTGTGCAAGCTGCAGGTCTCCCTTTTACCCCTTTGCTCCCTCCTTCTCAAACCAGACGAGTTCTCAGGCTGAATGTCTATCTGAGGGTTCTCCAGGAGAGAAAGAGAGCTCCTGTCTGTATGTCCCTTCTGGGTTAGAGAGAGCTGTTTATAGTTTTGTCTCCCCCCATGCATTCCAATGCCCTTGAAGTCAGTGGTCATCTCTTCATTTAAGAAGCACACACCCCTGGCTGATGTGGCATAGTGGCTAAGGCACCAGACTGTGAACCCAAATGTTGCTGGTTCGATTCCCAGACAGGGCACATAACCAGGTTGCAAGCCAGGTCTCCAGCCAGATCCGTAGCTGGAGGCAAGTGAAAAGCAACCATACATTAATGTTTCTCACCCTTTCTTTCTCCCTCCCTGTCCTTCTCTCTAAAAATAATGAATAAAATCTTAAAAAAAAAAAAAAAAAGCACACACCTTATATTGTTCATTACCTTGATTAAATGGAGAAAAGGTACTGAAGAAAAGCATATATATAAATATGACTATAAATTTGGATTATTGAAAAAAGAGATCCCCATACTGAGCAAAATACATTCACTGAAACTTAGTGATAGAGAACGAAATTGATAGAAGATGATGTAGCACAATTTGTCAGGAGAGCATTCATGGCAGGTCTCAGAAGTTGCTACTGAAAGCCTAAGATGTTATTCTGAGGACAAGAACGTCCCATGAAAGGATTTAAGTTACAGAGTGACATAATCTATTATATATTCTGTCACATATTTCTAGGACTCAATGAGCCCAACTTTAGACATACTGTCAAGTTTATTGTTCAGTCCATGTGAAGAAAAGAACAGAGAATAATGGGAATTGAACTGAGTTAACACTGAAATACCTTTGGATAGCCATTCTCAGTAGTGACTCTCTACAACTATAAGGGAACAAACTCTAGAAAAGGCTGCAACTTGCTGTGTTACTTTCTCTATTCCCTCTATTGGAAATTTTATCAACAAATAATTTGGTCAATTGACATAGATAGCTAGAGTTACCAACTTTAGAGTTCAATCACTATTTCTAAACAAATTTTAGTTTGAAGAGAAGTTTTAATCAAAAAGTAATATTTAACATGTTTTGGGTCTTTAATAAGTTGAAACAACTTATGTCTGCCAGAAAAAAAAAATCATATAAAAATGTTTTATCCTCTTTATATGCTCGTCAAGAAGCAGCTTAGCTAAAACAATGTGATATAGTTTATCAGTACCTTGAAGTCTCACTCTAGACCTATTCAAACACACAGGTCAGTTGTGATGACATATTTCCTCCTCTTAGCCAACAAGTAGGTATTAACCACCTACATGATGCATAAAGACCTATTCTAACTGTTGAAGCAAAATGTTGGGGGTGGACAGTATTATAGAAATAAATTCTTCTGTTATCTCTTTGTTTTATTTACCTGGCGTATTTCTGGATCTGGAATTTGATTTCCATTGTTACTGTCTTTTAATATAAAATTAAATGTGAAATTTAATTTCCATTGACCCTACAGCTGGTGTTTGGCTCACAGGGGAAAAGATTATAATTTTCTAAATAAGTTTTTAGATCATGACAAATCTACTTCAATATTGATATCTTCCATTCTCCTTTGTATCGTGCCAATCTTTAAGGTGTAACAGTAGCTGGGTTGTTTTATAACTAAGTTAATATTTTGACAGCACTTTACTTCAATGGTTAAATGTAGTTGCTGTTCACTAGCATCTTTGAGGTAAAATAAAGTCTTAAAAGAAAAGAGTATTTTATAAGAATGTCAATGCAACTTTTTAAAAAATTATATTTTATCAATTATGCTATTACAGCTGTCCAAATTTTCCCCTTTTGGCCCCCTTCACTCAACATCTCCAATCCCTCATCAGGCAATGCCCACACCATTATTCATGCCCATAAATTCTTTGACTACTCTATTTCCTATATTGTATTTTATATTCCCATAGCTATTCTGTAACTACCGATTTGTACTTTTTAATCCCTTCACCTCTTCACCCATTCCCATATACCCTCCTCCTATCTGGCAATCATCAAAACACACCCTGTATTCATGATTCTGTCTCAATTCTTATTTGCTTAGTTTGTTATTTTTAGATTCAATTGTTGATATTTGTATTTATTCCCATTTTTTGTTCATAGGTTTGATCTTCCTTTTCTTAAATAAGCCCCTTTAACATTTCATATAATAGTTTGGTTCTTATAAACTTCTTTAGTTTATTCTTGTCTGGGATGCTCTTTATTTGCCCTTTAATTCTAAATGATAACTTTGATGAGTAGAGCAGCCTTGGCCATAGGTTCCAGCTATTCATGACTTTAAATATGTCTTGCTAATCCCATCTAGCCTGCAAAGTTTCTTTTGAGAAATCAGCTGACAGTCTTATGGGAACTTCCCTGTAGGTAACAAAATGCTTTTCTCTTGTTGCTTGTAAGATTTTTTCTTTATCTTTAACTTTTGGCATTTTTCTAATTTTCATAAATTTTATTGTTCAATTACAGTTGTCCTAATTTTCCCCCCATTGTTCTCCCTTGCCCTGGCTTCTCCACTCCCATGGTCAGTCCTCACCCTGTTGTTCATGTCCAGTGGTCTTTTATACTTATTCCTTGATTACCTTCACCTTCTTTTCCCCATTATAAACTTCCCCCCTCTTTGCTGGTTGCTATCAGTTTGTTCCTTATTTTCATGTCACTGGTTCCGTTTTGCTCATTTGTTTGTTTTGTTCACTAGATTCTGCTTATAGGTGAAATTATACGGTATTTGTCTTTCACTGCCTGGCTTACTTCACTTAGCACAATATTCTCTAGTTCCATCCATGCTGTTGTGAAGGGTAGGAGTTCCTTCTTTCATTCTGCTGTGTAGTACTCCATTGTGTAAATATACCAAGTTTTTGGATCCACTCACTTACTGATGGGCACTTAGGCTGTTTCCAATATGTGCCTATTGTAAATATTACTGCTATGAACATAGGGGTGCATAGGTTCTTTTGAATTATCATTCTTAGGGTATAATCATAGCAGTGAAATCTCTGGATCAGTTCCATTTTTAGTTTCTTGAGGAAATACCATACTGTTTTCCACAGTGGCTGCACCAGTCTGCATTGCCACCAACATTGCACTAGGATTCTCTTTTCTCTGCACCCTCTTTAGCACTTGTTGTTTATTGATTTATTAATGATGGCCATTCTGACTGGTGTAAGGTGGTATCTCACTATGGTTTTAATTTGAATCTCTTTGATGGTTAATGAGGTTGAGCATCCTTTCAGATGCCTATGTACCCGCTGTATGTCCTCCTTGGAAAAGTGTCTGTTCAGGTCCTTTGTCCATTTTTTAATTGGAATGTTAGTCTTCCTGGTGTTGATTCATAAAAGTTCTTTATATATTTTGGAGATCAAACCCTTGTTCTAGATAGCATTAGCAATTATTTTTCCCATAGATTTGTTCACTTTTCATTTTGCTAAGGTTTCTTTAGCTGTGTAGAAGCTTTTTAATTTGATGTAGTCCCATTTGTTTATCCTTTTTTTTTTTTTTTTGGTGTCTCTTGCCTAGGAGCTACATTGGCAAAAATACTGTTGCATGGGATATATGAAATTTTATTGTTATGTTTTTCTCTGGGATTTTTGTGGTGTTATACTAATCCTTTTTATCCATCTTGAGTTTATTCTGGTACATGCTGTAGGTTGGTGGTCTAGTTTATTTATTTATTTTTTTGTATGTACCTGCCCAGATCTCCCAATACCATTTGTTGAAGAGGCTATTTTTACTCTTTTTTTATGCTCCTGACCCCTTTGTCAAATACTAATTAACCATAGAGACTTGGATTGATTTTTCAGCTTTCTATTCTGTTCCATTGATATATCTGTCTGTTTTTATGCCAGTATCAGGCTATTTTTATTATAGTGGCCTTGTAATATAGTTTGGTATTATTCATTGTGATTCCTCCTTTGACATTTTAATTATGATGTATCTTGGAGTGGGTTTCTTTGTATAAATGTTATTTGGAATGTTCTGTGGTTCCTGAACTTGCATATCTATTTCCTTCCCCAAATCATGGAAGTTTCTTTATTTTATTTATTTGTTTATAGTAAATTTATTGTGATGATAGTAGTTTTTTAAATTCTATTTCACTAATTATTCTGTTATAGTTGTCCCAAATATTTTCCTTTGGTTCCCTCTGCCTGATGCCTCCCTTCCCTCCAGCAATCTCCCCAAACTTAGTTCATGTCCATGTGTTCTGCACGTAAGTTCTTTGGCTTCACCTTTCCCTCTACTGTTCTTAACATTCCCCTGTCTATTTTGTTCCTCTTAATTATGCTTCTTGATCCCTGCACTATTTCACCCTTTCTCTCCCTTCCCCCTACTAGCTTATAACCCCACAGATGATCCCCATTCATGTGATTCTATTCCTGATCTGGTTGTTTGCTTCGTTTGTTTTATTTTCATTTTTTTAGATTCAGCTGTTGACAGTGAGTTTGTTATCAATTTAATGTTCATAGTTTTGATTTTATTTTTCTTAAATAAGTCCCTTTAACATTTCATTTAATAATGGCTTTGTGAGGATGAATTCCTTTAGTTTTAACTTGTCTGGGAAGCACATTATTTGCCCTTCCATTCTAAATGATAGTTTTGATGGATAGCATAATCTTGGTGGTTGATCCTTGCTTTTCATCATTTTGAATATTTCTTGCCAACCCCTTCTTGCTTACAAAGTTTCTTTTGAGAAATCAGCTGACAGTCTTATTGGAATTCCTTTGTAGGTAACTCTTTTCCCTTGCTGCTTTTAAGATTCTCTCTTTATCTTTAACCTTTGGCATTTTAATTATGATGTATATTGGTGTGGTCCTTTTTGGGTCCAACTTGTTTGGGACTCTCTAGGCTTGCTGGACTTGAATGTTTATTTTCTTCACCAAATTTGGGGCATTTTCTTTCATTATTTTTTTCAAATATATTTTCAATTTCTTGCTCTTCCTCTTCTTCTGGCACCCCTATGATGCAAATGTTGGAATGCTTAAAATTATCCCATAGACTCCTTACCCTATCCTTGATTATTATTATTATTATTATTTTTTTTTTTTTAGATTTTTTTTCTACTTATTGTTCTGATAGGTTCTTTTTTTAGCTTCCTTATATTCCAAATCATTGATTTGATTCTCAGCTTCATACTCTTTACTATTGTCTCCTTATAAATTGTTCTTTATTTTAATTAGTATATCCTTCATTTCTGACTGGATCCATTTTATGCTGGTGATGTCCTCACTAAATTTCTTGAGTGTCCTTATCGCTAATGTTTTGAACTTTGCATCTGATAGATTGTTTATTTCCATTTTATTTAGTTCTTTTTCTGGAGTTTTGATATTTTCTTTCATTTGAGCCATGTTTCTTTGTCTCATCATTTTGGCAGCTTCTCTGTGTTTGTTTCTGTGGATTAAGTAGAGCTGCCATGACTCTCATCTTGGTATCATGGCCTAATATAGCAGGTGTCCTATAGGGTCCAGTGGCACAGCCTCCCCTATCACCCAAGCTGGGTACTCAAGATGTGCCTTTGCATGGGCTGAGTACACCCTGCTTTTGTAGTTAAGCCTTAATTGCTGTTGGCAAGTCAATGGGAGGAATTTACTGAGGACAGTCACTGACCACTATAGAGGATCATCTGTGCAAGGGCAAAGTGGTGGTACTTCAACATGATCTGTAGCTCTCCACTGGGTGTGCAGGCTCTGTGGTTTCCTGGGTGGTGCAGGCCAAGGTCAGCCCCCAACCTGTGGTTTACCCAGGGCCCACTCTGCCTGAGCTGTAAAGCAATCTGAGATGGCTGCTACTTATTCTGGGTTGGAAGTCCCCAAGCAAAGCCAGCTGTGGGCCTAGGCTGCTGTTGTTAGTACTGAACCTGGAGCCACTTAACAAGAGGTACAGAGGCTGGATGCTCACTGAGGCCCACTGTTGCTTGTTTGAGAGGATTTATAAAGCAAGTTATAAAACATAAGCCAAGAGTAGCTATTCATGTGGAAAAGGAAATGTTAACTACTTGGATGTGCCCATAAGTTGGGTAGGAAAGAGTCAAGGGATCTCCAGGGTGGGGAAAAGAGCTTTAACCAGGTTGATAGGGTCTTAGATATGGCACTATCCTGCTGGCTCTGTGGCTCTGTGACTCTGTGACTCAGTGGGAAAGGGTTTAGAAATATGATGATGGCCTCTGCTCACTTTTTTGTCTAGGACAAACCTGTCTCCCAGTTCTCACCTTCATGCCAGACACTTAAGCTCCTCCTTGTATGCCACCATTGCCTTTTAGGCTGCTACTCTGGTTCTTAAGCTCACAGGTGTGAGTCTTAGTAAGTTCATGTGTGGGCTCTTTAAGAGGAACTACTTGGGGATCCAAAAGTTTTTCCATGAACTCAATCCTTGCTGGTTTTAGCAGCCACAAGTTATGGGGAGTTATCTTCCTAGTACTGGAACCCTAGTGGCTCAATGTGGGGCTGGGCCTTCTTGCTCCTGAGATATCCCTCCTGAATTTTTATCCAGCACATGTGGATATGGGGCCAGCTCATTCTGTGCCTCCACCTCTCCTACCAGTGTAGATGGATGTAATTCCTTTAATTCTGTGGTTGGTGCACTTCCATTCAACTTGATTTCTGACAGCTCTCAATGATGGTTGTTCTATAGTTTAGTTTACATTTTGATGATGTGGTTGTGCAAGGAGGTGAGCCATGTTTACCTATGCCTCCATCTTGACTAGAAGTAAGTCAGTCTTTCAAAAGTCTCCAACTAAATCACCAATGCAAGTTTAAAAGTTAAAAGTTCCATTTCTGGTACCCTCACAGATGTTCTATCTTCTTGTTCTAATGGAACATTTTTCTACTTTAAAACTATGTGAAGCTTAGGCATAAATGGTAACTACACCTTTTAAATATCTTCTTAACTCTCTGGTTCCATTCCATAATACTTTGCCATTCACTGAATTCATCAGCCTATTAATAAAATTGCCCTATTTATTCACAAGATAGTAGTTTCTGTGTACTTTATTTTGTTTTGAATTTCACTAGTCTCCAAATAACATTGATGCACATGTAATAGTCAATTATAGCATAGTAATTTAAAGCAAGGTTTCTGGAGACAGTGGTTTAGGGTTAGAATTGTGTTTAAAATTTAGGTTTAGGGTTAGGGTTTAATTTAGTGTGTCAGGGTTCAAACATTGGAAATTTTACATTCTAGCCATATTTTATTAGGAAGAGCAAGGTATTTAACTTAATTGTATCTGAGGTTAGTCCTTACAAAAGAGGACATTAAGCCCTGGCTGGTGGCTCAGTAGATAAGTGCTGGTCTGAAAACCTAACGGTTGCTGGAGGCAGATGAAAGGTAACCATACATTGATGTTTCTTTCCCTTTCTTCCTTCCTCCCTTCCCCTCTCTCTAAATATAATGAATAAAATCTTTTTAAAAAAGAGGACATTAATAGTACTTGAATTATGTAATTGTTTTACAAATTAAATGCTTGACACATAGGATTATTAGAAGAATTCCTGGCACAAGGGAAGAACTCAATATAATTAGGGTTTTTGTTGTTGTTGTTAAATTTAAATCTGACAACAATTCTAGGAATACTCAATATTTGTTAAGATAAATGCTTACCCTGAAACCTCATAATGACTGAGAAGAAAAAAAAATGACCTATTTTGTAGGGCCTCCTCTTCTATTCTTGAATCTGCCCTTGTTGAGCTTTACACTAGAGCAACACAGGACAGTGTCCCTACCCTACCTTGGCTCATCAGAAATTCAGCTCTACCTTCCACAGGCACCCATATTACATGGGAGGAGCCACTTCCGTGTCAGGAAACCTCAGTTTAGAAGCAAGATATTACAGCTTAAACACATCAAGTGGTATTGCAAAACCCAAGGGCTCAGACAACTCAGAGGGCAAGGTTTTTACTGGGCTTCCTCACTATGAAATAGAGCAGGTTGTAAACTAAAACTTACCCTCAAATTATCTTAGTCATGTCCTTCATCAACAACCACCAACCAGGTTAACATATTTGGCAGAACAGGAATCTGGGAAAACATCCATAGGTGCTGAAGCCATTAGAGATCCTTATAATAATCTGTAAAGGTAACAAGTTAAAGGTCAGCATTCTTACACTGGCTATCATTTCAATCAGTCAATGAGTCAGAAAACATGTCAAGATAGATAAAGAGAGAGCGAGAGAGCGAGAGAGAGAGAGGGAGAGAGAGAGAGAGAGAAAGAAAGACCAAACTTTACTTTCCTGGCTAGAGACTTTCTATTATGACACTGACCTGTAGGGCCTTTAGCTGTCTTTGAATTTATTGCCGAGGATTTGGGAATTACTTGCATTTACTTGCATTTATTATCTACATGTCCTCGGATTTAGGGCCAGGACTCCTGGAATAAACTAAGGCACTTCCAAAGAGGGAAACAATGGTTCTGTCAAGATAAGGAGAGTAAGAAAATAAAATTTATGCTTAACACAGTTTAACCTAATAAATTGGTGTAAGTTGGTCAGTTTATTATATACTGTGCATTCCTTGGCTGCCTTTGCTGCCACCTAATTCTAATTAGTTACAGCATACCAGGAAAGGCACTGTGTTCAGATGTGCAAACAATTTTTCTCAAAGGCAACATATCACCTCCAAAAGAGAAATTCCTTTTTGAATTTAGAAGTACCAGTGGTCCTTAGGGCAAGGTGATCCCCTTGACTTAAGGAAAAGTTAACTTCTGGGACTTGGACATGCTTCTAAGAAGTCCAAGGTCATTTTCAAATATTATTCTAGGAACCAGGGAGCAAGAAGACATTTACCTTTTGAATAAGTATGGTCTCATTTAAGCCAGTGAAGTTCTTTTTCAAATAATCAAGCAGTAAACTATTTTCTAAAGAACATGACAGCAATTTTGAAGAATTCATTCCACTTCAGAAGGTGAAGGGAATGGAAATTGGTGAAACTCAAGCACTCAAAGTAGCTCCTGATATAGATAGGAATTATTGGCTTTATTTTTCAAATGGGGAAAGCAAGGCTGGAGACTTAAATGATTCTGTGTTAGTGTTTAGAGTTGTGTCTGCATCTCCTACACTGAACACAAATGTGACCAAAAGCAGTGATAGTGACAACCAACCGAGCTAAGTTGGGCAATGCTGGACACTGTCCTAAGTGTCTTACAGTGTGCATTTTAACAAAAGTCCTAGTAGATTGGTCTTATTTTTATCTTTGTTTTATAAATTAAAAAGAAAACATAACGTAGAGTGGTTTAGTGTGGCAGAGCTAGGATTAGGACTAAGGCAGCCTCTCTGTGAATTCTGTGTTTGTAAGTGCTTCTACTACCCCAAGCCAAGAGGTGGAATAGCAATGATTAGACCTTAAGTTAGCAGCAAAGAAAAGGAAAGAGGGTGAGAGAGCCATCAGGAGATAGCATATCAAACAGAGGGCAAGAGGAAGAATAATGCTTTCAGTCAGGAAAAACAAGGGAGTACACTGAGAGCAAGTTGGAAGAGGCAAGTTCTGGAAACAGCACTATCCTTCTAAGGCTAGATACCTGGTTGACTTTATCAACTCACAGCCATCAAAAAGTATACATGTGCTGAAAAAATTGCCAATAGCTGAAAAATGACCTGACTCCTTTAAGAAATAAGTTACCTAGGATATTACATTTAAATGTCCACATGAAAAATGACCACAATTCAGAAAGAAGGAAATATAAGCAAAAGTTGGAGAATCTGCAGAAGGACCGCCCACTTTCCTCTTGCTGAGCCTCTTCCTCCCTGAGTCTGTTCAGGATCCTGACATGTGCCCAACAAGCTTGCCAACATGCTGATCCTGGGGTGGCCAATAAAGATAGAAGTAAAGGCTTCTATGCATGAAGCAGGATGCAGTGGTAATTATAAGGTAAAAGTACTGTTGATTGGTGCACACCTAAATGGAGCTTCAGGTGACCTCTGGACCTGTTTTTCCAGTTTAAGCAAACCAGGGCCCTTATATCATTGTCATTTTTACCATATGACCTGATAACACATAGAGTTCTTTGTCATAACTTTGAGGTTAAATCTCACTGAAGATTGAAGCACTCTCATAAGATGGATGTAAGATTAAAAATTGGAATTATCTGTGTTGTAAAGAAGTTACTATCCATATTTTCAATGGTGTATCAGGATTTGATGCCTCCTCAAGGGTCTCTAACCAGGTGTGTACGTGTGCACCTACTAGAGGTGATAAGTGTGGAACATTATATAGGCTGGCATGAGGGAAACCTATAGGGTTAAAGAAGGTAAAGGAAATGGTCCTTTTGAGTAGAGAAAATGTGGTCAATAAAATCTGAGAAGGGAAATCTGGGTCATTCTCAATAAAAAGCAAACTTTATTCATCACAAAGGTAACCTTTCCATGGGTCATACTAAAGCAGCTTTCTAGTATTTACTTTGCAATTCTATAAAAAGAGTAAACTTAAGAGTGTTTGAGCTGTGATTAACCACTTTGCTGTAAAATAGACTTGGGTGTCCTTTCTCTCCGCACCATAAATTATCTGTGTGACTCTATACAAGTCATTTAAAATGTCTCAGTCTCAGTTACCTCATAGATAAGAAATAAGTAATAGCAGTGTCTCTCACAGTGTCTTTGTCAGGAGGACAAGAGAAAATGCATGCAAAATGCTGACAAATCCTAGCACATAGCTCAGATGGTCACAAGGATCTTATCATTATTCACACCATTTGAGAGTTCTGGCTCAACACAGATACAGTACATTAAAGAGAGTGGTAAGTTCAGCATTACCAACTGCATTTAAGTTCTTAATAAAACTAAATTTTATTAAGATAAATAGTTATCTCATTGAAACATAATTCTACTTCTTGTGGATCCATGAACTGTTTTTCCTTCTTGTCATAATTGTCAACTCTTTGTTCTTATCTTTCTAGTCTTTTCAGTCACTGCAAAACTTTTCAAGAGTAAAATGAGTCCATTAGACTAAATTAGGATATATGTCCACCCAAACTAAGGTCTCAAAACATTGGGAATTTGAGAATCATATATGAATATTTTAACTTGAAATCCATGTATAAAAAGATAAGAAATCTGAGATCCACAAAAGATAGAACATTTCCCATGGTATCTCATCTCCCTGATGACTGTAATCTATCCCAAGATTAGTTTCCCATAGCTTACTTCTTTTTTTTTTTAAGGATTATATTTATTTACTTTTAGAGAGAGGGGAAAGGAGGGAGAAAGAGACTAAAAAAGAACATCAATGTGGGTTGCCTCCCACACCCCCAACTGGGGACCTGGCCCATGACTCAGGCATGTGCTTTGACTGGGAATCAAACTGGTGACCATTTGGTTCACAGGCCAGCACTCAATCCACTGAGCCACACCAGCGAGGGATCCTGTAACTCATTTATTGAACATACCTAAACCATTTGTGTTCAGGAAACAAATTTTCACTAAATGAATTAGTTTGAGTGATCTAAAATTAGAAACAAAAAAATGAAGGACATTGTTCAAGACTTTCAGACAGGTAATTTCTTAAGGATCACTTTCCTTATTTTAGTGAAAACATATTTAGCAAATTAAAACCTGCTGTGTATACATCTCAGCTTGTGGTAGATATAGCATAGCATTGGGACTGACACAGAGCCTGCTGATCTACCACTCAGAAAGTATATCTATAAATGATCAGTAAGTAACACAACTTAAATAATTGCTGTCTTTACTAGAGCAATTTTATGATATTTTGATGTTAATTATATAATTTAGAATGGAAAAGTAGAGACCATTTGTCCAATTTATTCTTTTTACAGATGAGGATACAGAGCTCTAGAAAGGTCTAATGCTCCACAATATAGACTTTGCATTTTGTATTTAAGTAAAAGTACTGAAAGTAGTAGTAGTAATAGGATATTCTTAAGCAACAGTTCATCGGATGATAGGTACCTATTTAAGTAATTTAAGATATCATCGTCCAAAAACATTGACATTTTGGTATTTGGTCTCAAAAGCATGATTAAAGTGATTGGGAGGAATAAATGGCCTTAAGAACTGCATCTTTGGCCATTGTGCCTCCTTCTTTTGTGAAGAGCTTCAAAAAAGGGAATCCTAGGCTCTATGACTCACCCTCTGCTGAAGTTTCACCTGAGTAGACCAGATGGAAAATAGTTTCCATCACAAGTAGTTACACCCGTCACATACTACTACTTAAGACATTACATTAGTTTACAATTAAAGCCAGAATCAATTGGAAAAAATAGTGCTCAGACTGACAAGCCCCCTAAAAGATTTTCTTCACCAATGAGAGTCTATGAATTAAATCCCAATCCATGGAGAACTCACTCTTTCATGACTCAAAGGGAATAGAACACCCTGCTCTGGGCTTAATCTAGCTTTGCAACATTGCTTCTTCTTCTTCTTCTTTTTTTTTTTTTTTTTTTGGTAATAACTCTTCCCATGGTCCACCTTTTACTCTAAAGAATAACCCTCATAACCAACAAAGAAAATACTTTTTAGGAGTCCTTGGATAGCTGGGAAACATGATAGGAGAATTTGCTGAATTGAAAATTATCTCTTTTTTTTTTTTTTCACATTAATTCTATAGACCTAGCAAAAATTTGGGGAAGAGAACACTATAACTGGAGTAGCAGGATAATGCTAAGTAAGCAATCACAGAGAGGAGGGGTAGTAAAGCTAGTATATCTGGTTTAAAAATGTTTCTTCTATAAATATAAATGTATTAAGATACAGATTTTTTAAGAAAAATACTTGATACACACCAGAAATTATTTTCAGTCTTTGATGAACATATGAAAGATTATGGAATCTCTCCTGTATTCACTATTTTATTTTCTGGTTTTATACAGTAGTTGTCAATTCCACTATTTCTCATTTACTGTCCACATGTACATATAATATCTTTCTGGTTCAGAGGGCAGAAAATATATTGTCTCTTAACTCAAAGCATTTGATTTTGCTTTTCCCCTTAATTAATTGACTAGCATAGAGGTCAGTTTTAGTGTAATTACCATCATCTGACTGTACACATACCTTGAAAACCATTTACTGATGTGCCCAGTTTACTCATCCAATGAACCAATTGGGTCCCTTTGTTAAGAAAACTATGAGAATGACAGTGTCTCTAAAATCAATAACACATTCTTGGGTGAGGATTTAAAATAAAAAGATATAAATAATGCTGCAATGAATATAGGGGTGTTTATGTTCTTCTGAATTAATGTTTTGGGTTCCTTCAGATATATTCCCAAAAGCGGGATCACTGAGTCAAAAGGCAAATCCATTGTTAATTTTTTGAGGTATCTCCATGTTGCTTTCCACAGTGGCTGCACCAATCTGCATTTTCACCAACAGTGTAGGAGGATTACCCTTTTTTCCACATCCTTGCCAACACTTGTTGTTTATTGACTTATTGATGATGGTCATTCCGACAGGTATGAGATGGTATCTCATTGTGGTTTTAATTTGTATTTCTCTGATGATTAGTGATGTTAAGCATCATGGTAAGTGAAATAAGCCAGTCAGAGAAAAACAAGTACCATATGATTTCACTCATATGTGGAATCCAATGAACAAACTGAACTAACAAGCAAAATAGAGACAGCCTCATAGATAGCAGGATAACAGCCAAGAGTGGAAGAAGGGGAGGGGCTGGAGAAATTGAGCGAAAAGGAAAAAGGACTCATGGACATAGATAACAGTGGAGTAATTGTAGGGGGAGGGGAGTATAAGTGTACTAAATGGTAATGAAAAATACAATTAAAATTAGTTAAAAAATGAAAAGAAAAAACATAAAAAAGGATGACTGAATTAAAACAAAGGCATAATCAATAAGTCATTCACATGGAAATGCCAGTTTCCTGTCAGACTGCCTGTAGTTCCCTGTATGGATGATGTTCTCCTCCCCTTCCTGTCTTATCCTGTCCTCCAATCCTCCAAGTGTTCTCCTTCCTTATCTCTTTTAGCTGTTTCAGACTTGTTAATGTTTTTTATTTTGTTTTGTTTTATTTTACTTTAACAGACATTTATTCTTTAATATCTACACACAAAACATAATTTAAGATTTTTGAGTGGAAAGGAATTTAACTCTTGAAAGGTTTTTTGAGTCTGCTTTGTTTTCTGGAAATCATTTGAGCCTTTTAAGAACCCTGATGGTTCCGGCCAGACAGAAAGGCTTAGTTATGCTTTTTAAACCTAGCTCAATTATTTATCTTTGATAGCTTTCCCTATTCACCCCCAAATTTACCTCTCAATCTATTAATTCTTCTTAGTGCTTCTGTAATTCCCAGCTGCTTTTCAAACCTCTGTCCGAGCTCTTCTGCAGTGCATCATAATTACATTTTAGTACAGCTTACTCACTCACTAGAGTTATAAGTCTCAGTGTGTGGTCCATAAATGAGTGCATCATAATTATTTAATCATCTTCAGGTGGATAGCATCTGAGCCAGGTCATAGTCTAGATATAATAAAATACTTGTCAATCTTATGTATATATGATTTATCAATATTCATTTTCAAATAAGTTTTTAAGAAGAGATTTATTTGCACTAAACTTTGAGATAATGTGGAAAATAGTGCACTCCATGAAGGAAAAACCAAAAAAAGGATATCTTTATATTCCCAGAACCTTAGCATAGTGGGTGGCACTAAAAAATATTATCTATTGATCTATCCATCTATCTTAGAAAGTAGCGCAAAAGTAAATAAGTCAAAACAATGAAAAAGCAG
Source organism: Noctilio leporinus (assembly GCA_004026585.1). Classification (NCBI taxonomy): domain Eukaryota; kingdom Metazoa; phylum Chordata; class Mammalia; order Chiroptera; family Noctilionidae; genus Noctilio; species Noctilio leporinus. Next base: position 53,560 of record PVIW01005327.1, read on the forward strand.
CAAAACTAAAAGCTTTTTTCTTTGTACAAATAAGATTTACATAACTTTAGCTGGGTAAAATGGGTAGCTTAAATCTCTTAAATAATAAGAAATGAATGCATTTATCTCACAGTTCTGTACAAGATCAAGATTATAGCCCATTGAGTATTAGTGAAAACTGTTCCTGGCTTGTTGATGGCTGCCTTCCTGCTATGTCTCCACATGGCCTTTCTTTGGTTTATGGGGAGAGGGAGAGGGAAGGAGGGAAAGAAAGGGAGAAAGAGAGTGCATAACTATGGTGCTTCCTCTTTTAATGGCATTAGTTCTGTCAGATCAGGCCCCTCCTTTATTTAGAGGTCACCAGAGTTTTCACTCCTCCTGCAGGCCCATGGGGCAGGGCTGGCTCTTCCTCAGTTTCAAGGAATAGGACTGCCCCCTCTGGTTTGGGGGAGATAGGGTACCCCCACCCAGTGCTTCAGGGACAGGACCCTCACAAAAAGGCATGTGAATGTGCTGCTCCAGAAGCTGAAGAATCATGGAAAGCTCTGAGGAGCTGATGGGTTGGGGCTTCTCTACACAGCCTTGGGGGTAATGCTGCCACCCAGTGAACTTGGAGATCAAAACACTGAACCAAAAAGAATTATACTTGAGCTTTAAAATCTAGCAAAATTTATCTTATTAGAATTTGGACTTGCAGGACTTGCTTGGTACCTATCACCCTTTTCTTTCTTCCAGTTTCCCTCTATAAATTGTATTTTGGAAATACATGACTGGTATGGTTTCATAGGTTCACAGCTGGAGAGGAACTTTGTTTCAGGATGAATCATACCTCAAATCTTACCAATATCTGATTTATACAGTATTTCTTTCTTTTTCAAATTTAATTTTATCATTGTTGTATTACATCCATCCCCTTTTTACTCTCCTCTGTCCCCTTCCTCACCCACCCACTGCCCCGCAAAGTCAATCCCCCTTGTTGTCCATGTCCATTGTTCTTCCATACTAGTTTCTTGACTAAACTACTCCCATTCTTTACCTCTTCCTCCCCCCTCCCCCCACAACTCCCCCTGTCCACTGAAGGTCTATTCACTGTATTAATGTATCTGGTTCTGTTTTGTTTGTTGTTTGTTTTGTTCATTAGTGTCCTGTAATGGGTGAGATCATATGGTATTTATCTTTCACTGACTAGATTATTTAACTAAGCATAATACTCTCCAGTTCCATCCATATTGTTGCAAAGGGTAGGAGTTCCTTCTTTCTTCTGCTGTGTAGTATTCCATTGTGTAAATGTGCTAAAGTTTTTTGATCCGATCATCCACTGATGGGCACTTAGGCTGTTTCCAGCACTTGACAATTGTAAATAGCACTGCTATTTGAATGCTATATGAATATAGCCATCAGAGAGATGCAAATTAAAACCATAATAAGATACCACCTCACACCTGTCAGAAAGGCAATCAACAAATCAACAAGTAAGTGTTGGCAAGGATGTGGGGAAAAGGGAACTCTGGTTCACTGCTGGTGGTAATGCAGGCTGGTGCAGCCACTATGAAAAACAGTATAGGATTTCCTTAAAAAACTAAAAATGGAACTGCCTTTTGATCCAGTAATTCCACTACTAGGACTATACCCGAAGAACCCTGAAATACCAATTCATAAGAACCTATGATTTATACAATATTTATATTAGACTTTGGATTTTAGACTTTAGAGTTAATGCTGAAATAAATTAAGACTTTGTGGGTTGTTGGAATAGAATGAATATCTGAGGTCTGACATTTGAGTTAATGTCTATGTAAGTGACCAATACTTTCCAGACAGACCGCTTATTTTTCATGGCATATGAGAAGGTCATAACTTTTGAGGTATAGGGTTTTAGACTGAATATTTATGTCTCCCCAAAATTCATATTTTGAAGCCCTAACCACCAGTGTGGCTGCTTTTGGAGATGAGACCTCTAGGAGGTAATTAAGGTTAAATTAGGTTATAAGGATTGGGCCTTGATCCAATTGGTTAGTGTCTTTACAAGAGGAGATATCAGAGAGCTTGCTCTTTCTCTTAGCCTGCTCAGGAAGTGAGAAAAGCCCAGGTGAACACACAGGTAGAAGATGATTATCTATAAGCCAGGACGAAAGATCTCACAAGGACTCATAAGGACTCAATTCAGCCATTACCTTGATTTTGGACTTCTAGCCCTTAGAACTGTGAGAAAATAAATTCTGCTGTTTAATCCACCTAGTCTGTGGTATTTTATTATGGTAGCCCAAACAGACTAATGCACCAAACAAACAAATTAAAAAAGCTCAAATTACTAAAATTACTAAAATTAGGACTAAAAAAGAAATAGTTTCATAAAAAATAAAAGAATTATAAGGAATTGCACATATTTCATAACTGATGAAATAAGACAAATTTTTAGAGATTAAATTAGCAATCAACAAAAACCCTACTTACAAAGGAAATTCCAGGTCCAGTTGGCTTTACTGGTATGTTCTACCAAACATTTAAAAAAGAGTTAATGGCTATATTTCACAAACCCTTCCAAGAAATTAGAAGAATAGGTAACATTTCTCAACCCATTTTATAAACCAGGGTTACCCTGATACCAAAACCACATGAAAATACCTTAAGAAAAATAAAACAATACAATTTTCCTTAAAAAGATAGGTACAAAATTGTCAATAATTGTCAATAATTGTCAGGGACCCCTTGGGGAGGTGTCAGGCATAGGCCCCCATGCAGGCCAAACCAAGCCTGTAGGACTAGACTGGAAAGCTGGGAAAGCTGGGTGCATACAGACCTGGATGCTTTAGCCAGGAGGCCCTGGTGGGAATCTGGCCATAAGAACATTTGATATGACCTTTGGAATTTGCCCTGTTTTTTTAGCCTCACTTTATCACTCTATTGTATCAGCAGCAGAGATTTTAATTTTGACTTTAAATGAACAAACCCTGACCTGAGGAGGATCTCAGTGTTCCTCCAATTGTTATTCATGAATAATATCCATTTTCTGTAATTAGCACTGTTTAACATTGATTAATGAGCTTTACATGCATGCAGTATGCCCTTAAGCTAATTGCATTAAAAAAAGACATTGGAAAAAGGCAATCAGCACATTTGTCTGTCAGAAACTTGCTGGCCTTCTATCTCCTAGCACAAGCTGCCTGGGAAGCATTCATTTCACCTGCAACACTGAGGGATTTCTATGCCTCAGGGGTCCCCCACAAACAATATGCTAGCAAACAAATTCCACCAATATAGTAATTGAACAATATATCATGACCAAGTGGATTTACCTCAGGAATGCAAATGGTTTAATGTTTTAAAATCAATTAATGCAATACACCATTTCAATAGAATAAAGTACAAAAATGACATGATCAACTCAATCTATGTACAAAAGGTATTTGACAAAATTCAACACCTTTTCTTGACAATAAAAAAAAAGAATTCAACAAACTAGGAATAAAAATAAACATTCTCAACCTAATAAAGGATAGCTATGAAAAACACATAGCAAGTATAATACCTAATAAAAAGACAGGAAGCTTTCCCTTAAGCTCAAAAACACAATAAGGGTGCCTACTCCCACAAGTTCTACTAAATATTGTACTGACAATTTATCCAAGGGAAAAAATGGCATTCATATCATAAAGAAAGAACTAAAACTATCTCTATTTACATAAGATGTAAGTTTATATATATAATTATACAAAATCCAATTTAAAGAACGATTAGAGGAATAATGTCATAGGAAAAAATGTTCAAATAGATAGCTAAAGGGCCCATCTTTTCACAGACACATAAAACACCAAGCAAAAACTGTCTGTTTTAACTTTGTCATAACTCTGAAAAATAGCTAAGCAAATAATGAATCAGAAAAAAAATAATGCTGTCCCTGGCTGAGTAGTTCAGTTTGTTGGAGTGTTGTCCTGATGTGCCAATGTCATGGGTTCAATCTCTGGTAAAAGCACATGCAAAAATCAACCAATAAATGCATAAATAAGTGGAAAAACAAATTGATGTCTCCCTCTCTCTCTCCCTCTCTCTCCCTCCCTCCCTCCCTCTCTCTCTCTCCCTCCCTCCCTCCTTAACCCTTCTTTTCCTTTCTAAAATCAATAGATAAAAAGAAAAAAGATCCTTTAAATGCAGTAAAAAAGATTTATGGTATTTTTACTTGCCCTTGGCACACTCCTTTCTTTCCTTGGTGAACATGTAACGTATAAAAATAAAATTGTCAGAATAACCACATAAGTGGATAGAGCTATATAGAAACACATTTTTGTGAGCAATTCAAGCTAAATTAGTATCCATTAAAACTACATTTTTATAAATTAGGATGTTAATTGTAATCTACAAGGTAACTACTCAGCAATAACTAAAAAATAAAGTGAAGACATTAAATCACTAATTAAAATCTCCTGACAATAATAAAAAAATGTCCAAAGCCACAGGGCTTCACTAGTAAATTTTACCAAACATTTAAAGAAGAATTAACACAAATCCTTCTCATATTCTTCAAAAAAAGAAAAACTAGAAAAAGAAGGAACAGTTTCTAACTCATTCTACAAGCCTGATACCAAAGTCAGATAAAGACACCATGAGAAAACTATAAGTCAATATACCTTATGAGTATAGATGCAAAATCCTCAGGAAAATAACATGAAATAAATTCAACATGAAAATAAAATGATGATATGCCATGGCCAAGTGGGATTTACCCAGAAGTACAAGGGTGGTTCAACATAAGAAAATCTATGTAATAAAACACATTATTAATAAAATGAAGAAAAAACTTATTACTAAAACTGGTACAGAAAAAGCATTTGATGAAATTATATATCCATTCATAAAAATATTCATAAAGCTAAGAATTAAAGGACATTTCTTCAACATGGTAAAGGGCATTTATGAAAATTTCACAGAAATATGTTCAATGGTGAAATGTTAAAAGTTTTCTCTCTAAAATATAGAATAAAACAAGACATCTACTTTGATAACTGATATTCAACATTGTGCTAGTGCTTCCAGCCAGAGCAATTAGGCAAGAAAAGAAGACCAAAGTCATACAAATTGTAAGGAAGAAATAGGACTTCCTTTATTGCAGATGACATAACCCCATACATAAAAATCCCAGAAAATTCACATAACCCACTATTCTGGCTAATAAACGAATACAGAAAAGTTGCAGAATACAAAATCAATACAAAAAAATCAGTTGTATTTCTGTAACAATGAACTGTCTGAAAAGAAAATGGTCGCATTTAAAATAGCATCAGAAAGAATAAACTACTTAGAAACAAACTTAACGAGATAAAAGACTTGAACACAACATTTTTTAAAAAGGTCTAAACAGATGAAAAGACATCCTACGTTCACAAATCAAAACACTTAATATTATTAAAACAGCAATACGGCCTTTAATCTCTATCAAAATTCCAGTGAATTTTTTTTTTCAGAAATGGGAAAGCTGATCTTTAAATCCATATGGAATTATAAGAAGCCCAAATAACCAACACAGTCTTGGCACGACAAAGTTGGATAATACACATTTTCTGATTTCAAAACTTCATTAATCAAAACAATATGTAGTTCTGGGATAAGGATAGACTTATAGTCAAAATAGAATTGAAAGGCTAGAAATAAACCCATGCATGCATAGCTGATTGATTCAATTTGTATGAAATATCTAGAAGGGGCAAATTCATAGAAACAGAAAGCTGACTGGAAGTTGCCAGGTGTTGTGGGTAGGTGGGAATAAGAAATGGTTTCTTACAAGACACAGGGCTCTATTTGTGTGGTGAATTAAAATGTTTTGCAACTCAACAGAGATGATGGTCACACAACAATGTGAATATACTAAATACCATTGAATTGTACACTTTAAACCAATTAATCTTATATCATATAAATTTCATCTCAACTAAAATAAAACTATTGAACTAACAAATAAGTTCAGCAAGGTTGCAAGGGCCCAATATCAATATAAACAAAATGTTCTATTTTAAGTATTATTTCAATAAACTTATAATGAACAACCCAAAAATTAAACTAAGAAAACAATTCTATTTATAATAGTATCAAAAATTATAAAATACTTAGGAGTAAATTTTACAAAAGTGTAAGACTTAGACTTTGAAAAATATAAAATGTTGAAAAATTTTAAAAGATCCAAGGATAATCATACTTATGAATCAGAAGACCTAATATTGTTGGACCAAGATGGCAGAGGAGTAAATGAAGTTACACCAATCTCCTCCCAGGACCAATCTGAAATTACAACCTAATTGGGAAAAATTTATCTGGCATAACCAACAGAAAACCAGCTAGAAAGAAACCTTATAACCACAAGCAGAACAGAAAAGGACGCTTCATCACAACGTGACTGGTAGGAATTGTGGAGATGTAAGAGGGCTGGCCAGGCTCTTACCCATGGCAGCAGCCAAAGGGAGGGAGATCTGAAAAGGGTATGTCCTAAACCCCAGCTGGGCATCCCAGTCTACAGCAACACAGCTGAGAGTCAAACAGCAACCAGCTGTGAAAAGCAAAAATGCTATGGGGTTTGCTAGCCCAAAAGCACTAGACACAGAGGATGGCTAAAGTGACCACAAACAAAAATACACTAGCACACACTTACCTTGAGCTCCAGCAGAAGAGGGGCAGAGTGGGCTAGAGACACTTAAGGAAAGTTTGAAATGGTGGCTTGGGTGAGAGAAATGAGGGAGCAGCTGACAGGGTCCCATTGCTGACTCATCCCCCACACTGCAGGCTATACCAACAGGCTTTTGCCCGAAGGGTCCTCATAACCCTGACCACTGGTATTAATCTGCCTGGCTCAGTGGTGCCTGAGCCTGGCACCTGATCACAATTCATTGATTTACAACTGAATCAACCTGTCCAGGCTAGCAGCACCTGAGCCTGACACTGATCACAGATTCACTGATATGCAACTGAAATAATCTGTCCAGCCCAGCAGCACCTGAGCCTGGCACTGATCACAGATTCATTGATTTATAGCTGAATCAGTCTGTCCCGCCCAGCAGTGACTGACCCTGGCAGCTGATTACAGATTCACTGGATTACAACTGAATTAATTGGTCCTGCCCAGTAGTACTTAAGGTGATCACTGATATAGTAAAAAAAATTTACTATAGCAACAAGAAAAATAAAGTACTTAGGAATAAACAAACCAAGGAGGTAAAAGACTTGTACTCAGAAAACTACAGAATGCTGAAGAAAGAAATTATGGAAGATACAAATAAATGGAAGCATATACCATGTTCATGGATGAGAAGAATTAACATCATTAAAATGTCCCAAATACTACCCAAAGCAATCTATAGATTTAATGCAATCCCAGTTAAAATACCAATGACATATTTCACAGATATAAAAATCATACTTCAAAAATTTATATGGAGCCAAAAATGACCAGGAATAGCCACAACATTCTCAAGAAAGAAGAACAAAGTAGGAGGAATCACAGTACCCGATAACAAACTATACTACAAGGTCACTTTAATCAAAACAGTCTGGTACTGGCATAG
>PVIW01005327.1:61185-109525 GCA_004026585.1 Noctilio leporinus
TCCTGAAACACCAATTCATAAGAACCTATGTACACCTATGTTCATAGCGGCACTATTTACAATAGCCAAGTGCTGGAAACAGCCTAAGTGCCCATCAGTGGATGATTGGATCAAAAAACTTTGGTACATTTACACAATGGAATTCTATATAGCAGAAAGAAAGAAGGAACTTGTACCCTTTGCAACAACATGGATGGAAATGGAGAGTATTATGCTTAGTGAAATAAGCCATTCAGTGAAGGACAAATATCATATGATCTCACCCATTACAGGACAATAATGAACAAAACTAACAATAAGCAAAACAGAACCAAAAATATGAATACAGTGAATAGGCCTTCAGTCGTGAGGGTGAAAGGGGTTGGGGGGAGGGGGGAGGCAGAGGCAAGAAAGGGGAGCAGCTTAGACAAGAACCTAGTATAAAGGAACCATGGGCATGGACAACAGGTGGGATTGACTTTGAGGGGAATGGGTGGGTGGGAAGGGGGACAGAGGAGAGCAAAAAGTGGATGGATGTAATAGAACAACAATAAAATTAAATTAAAAAAAATAGATATACAGATCAATGGAATAGAATAGAGAGCCCAGAAGTAAACCCAGGACTCTATGGTCAATTAATATTTGACAAAGGGGGAAGGAACATAAAATAGAGTGCAAATAGCCTTTTCAAACAAGTGGTGTTTGAGAGAATGGGACAGGGACATGCAAAAAAAAATAAAACTAGACCACCAACTTACACCGTACATCAGAATAAACTCAAGGTGGATAAAGGACTTAAACATAAACCATGACACCGTAAAAGTCATAGAGGAAAACATAGGAAGTGAAATTTCAGATATCCACACAGAAATATTTTCACCAATACTTCTCCAAGGGCAAAAGAAATAAAGGAACAAATAAACAAATGGGACCATATCAAACTGAAAAGTTTCTGCTTAGCTAAAGAAAACATCAGCAAAATTAAAAGGGAACCAACTGTATGGGAAAACATATTTGTCAATGATACCTCAGACAAGGGTTTGATTTCCAAAATATATAATGAACTTATTCGACTCAAAACCAGGGAAACAGGCAGCCCAATTAAAAATGGGCAAAGGACCTGAACAGACACTTTTTTGAGGAGGACACGCAAAGGGTCTATAGGCATATGAAAGAAAGTTCAACATCACTAACTATCAGAGAGATACAAATTAAAACCGCAATGAGATACCACCTCACACCTGTGAGAATGGCCATCATCAACAAATCAACAAACAGCAAGCACTGGTGAGGATGTGAAGAAAAGTGAACCCTAGTGAATTATTGGTGGGAATGCGGACTGGTACAGCCACTATGGAAAACAGTATGGAATTTCCTCAAAAAATTAAAAATGGAACTGCCTTATTACCCAGTGATTCCACTGCTGGGATTATATCCAAAGAACCCTGAAACACCAATTCAGATTAACTCTATGTTCATAACAGTGTTATTTATAATAGCCAAGTGCTGGAAACAGCCTAAGTGCCCATCAGTGGATGATTGGATCAATACACTTTGATACATTTACACAATGGAATACTACACAGCAGAAAGAAAGAAATAATAACCCAAATAAAGAATGGGTAAAAGAGTTGAACAGACAATTTTCCAAAGAAGATATACAAATGGTCAATATGCACATGAAAAAATATTTAACATCATTAGCTGTCAACATAACTCAAAAGTACACTAAGGTACCATCTCACATTCACTAGGATGGGTAAATAAAAAAGGCAGATAATTGCAAGTGTTGGTGTGTATGTGTAGAAATTAGAACCCTTGTACAATTGCAGAGAATGTAAAATGGTGCAATCACTGTGGAAAGCAGTCTATTTCCTAGAAGGTTACCTATGGAGTCATCCTTTGAATTAGCAGTTCTACCTTGAGGTATATAACTAAGAGATTTGAAATCATATATACACTAAAACTTCAACATGAATGATTCACTGTAGCATTATTCATAATAGCCCAGAAGTGGAAACAACCCATATATCAATCAACTGATAAGTAAAATGTGGTATGTCCATACAATGGAAATGAAGTACTGAATAGTACTGCAATTGTTGTTGGAGTTGCTACAACATGGATGAACCTTGAAAACATGCTAAGTGAAAAAAGCCAGATACAAAGGTTCATCATGTAGTTGTCATTATGATGTGAATGAGTTGAGTAACTTTTCTAAGCAGCCCCAGTGTCCCACATCCTGAGTGGTAGTACATACCAGAATGCAGACTAATAAACCACTAAACATGCAGTTAAAAAAGTCTACCATACTAATCAAGTATGTCATTGGAAAATACTTCATAGAGAACATAGGTTATATTTAGAATGATTTGTAGAATGAAAACAAATATCAAAAGTAGAGCTATGCATTCTTACATTAGAGATTAAAGATAAATTTTGGCTTTGCTTATAATATTGAAATGCTTGTTAAATTCAGGCAAAACCTATCCACCTCAACTTCAGGTGACTGAACCACTTGTCTTTCTTGAGTATCCACACCAAGGATCTTTTACTGCAAACAATCAAATTGTTGAAAACAAAACACTTTTTCCTATACTCTGTGCTAAAAACTGAGACTTCACTTAAAACAAAACAAAACAAAATAACAAAACAAAACAAAACAATTTTGTCAGTCCGTATCAGTAGGTAATGTGTCCTCTTTCATGCGCTCTTGTTTCAAGTTTGGACTTTATCAGATGGCAGTTCTCTCCCATTAGTTGGTCTTACAATTCCTGGATTTGAGATAATAGAAATTGGTAGTAGCATATTTATATCTCTTGGCTCATGTAATCCTAAAGCAATCTTATAAAATCAGCACTGTTTTAAGTAATTGATTGATGTGGAAATTGACGATCTTGCCCAAAGCTAATGAGCTAATGAGCTAATGAGTTAATGAGCGCAGATCTCAAGGGCATGGATCTTGATGATTGTGCGCCCTGTACAGTAACCACATGAACTGGAGTTGTGGAGCCCATGGCCAGAGTCTCGGTTTTACTTTCTGCATCACTTTGTCACCCTTGGATGGTTAGTATAGATATTCTGTGAGACCAAGACCCTGTAGACCAGAGAGTGAAGAATTCCTTAAAGATCTCGTATTCAAGTTATAAATCAAGAGCTGTATTGTAAAAAATACTGATTCATTATATAGTTTTTCTCCTGAAAAAGATAGGGCTGGAAAAGACAATACAGATGCTAAATAGCTAAGATATAAATTGCCTTTATGAGCATCTGAATGATAAGCCTGGAAACACTGGACTGCCTCCAGCAAGAATCCTGTGGCTTTATTATTATTCTGTGCTTGTTCCTTTGCTCTTCAGGACATTAGGTGTTCCCAGATAGGCATATTCTATTTTGGAGGCAATGAAATGCTATAGCTGGAGCAACACTGAACATATCCTCTTTCTGGATAGAGGACATGCCACTGGAGCAACACAAACCATTCGGACATGGTCCCTAGAGAGGTTGCAAGTCAATATTGGGCCAAGTCACAGTGGGCTTGTTGACATTCATGTTTAATGATGTCTTCTTTGTGAACACACTGATATAACCCTCAGTTAGAGTTCTTGTTTCATTTCCACTGTTGCTTTGTTGCAATGCGCGATACACACTAGACTGAGAGACAGGAAATCCCACGCAGGTCTGCAAGGCTTCTCAGCCATGTTGGGCAAATGCTTGCACATTTCCAGACATTGTCTAGGTTATTTTACCAGTGTTGTTTTTAATGTCAGAGGCAGAGCAAATCAGCAAGTACATATTTAAGAGATAAAACTGCTAAAAATTGTGATTTTGTTGGAAATTCCAATATTAATAATGCCACTTTGAAGACAGGAGACCCCTGTGTAAATTAGTTGAGATAAAAAAAAATGAAAAAATCTCTTGTGGGTGTGAAGGAATGATCAAGTACCTTAATACATATGCATACATCTACATTATTTTATGCTTGGCATTATTACTGAATGTTCTTGACATTCCATCATATTGAAGCTGCATGTTGAACTTCTGACTTTGAGTGTATGCATTGCAAAGGGCTTTCTGGGTAATTAGCTAATAGCTCCTATGGGGCAGGCACAGAATCCAGACAGTGTGATTACCAGTAAGTTCTTCAGACCTGAACGGGCAGCAAGACTCTCCCTCTGTGTTTATCATGAGAAGCTCCAGCATACTTAATAGCTCAAGGGACCGCAATGCCAAACTGATGCTCCAGCTGTGTGAAGCCTCAGGCTTGAATTATTATTATTACTCCAGCTCTTTTTTAACATGGTTTGGAATCATCACTGGCTTTCACTTAGGGTCTTGTGCCAGCAGTTAATTACAAAATTCTAGCCCTGAGTTTGTGTCTGCTATTGAGATCCAGCAGGCAGGGAGTGCATTTTTTAAATCACTTTCGAATTTACCAACGTGCCTGCCATGAGCATCTTTTACAGGAGGATGAAGGTTAAGTTGGCAGGTGGGCCTGCAGACTAATGTTTGTTGTTTGCTTCGTCATCCTACCAGTTTTAACACTCAACAAATGATAAAGAGGTTTTCTTCCTATTCTTAACAAAGGAAAACAAGATATTCCTAGGTGAAGGCTTTTAAACCTCCCAAGGAGAGTTTTTCCCTTGCTATTTTTTTTTTTTTTTATTGCCAGAACAAATGGATCAGGATCTAATCTGCTTATAACTGAGGTACTCACACAGAGATTTTGTTGTGATCAGAGGATTACCTTCAGCAGCTCAGACACTTACTATTCATTTCATTTTTGTCATGTCAACGAAGTGGCAGATAAGTTTTGTCAAAAAGCATTTCCAGAAACTCGGTGTATTACCTTTTGGGGATTATATGTTCGGAACATATAACCGCCAATTTGGAACTATGGTAATATTTTCTTACGTGCTTACAAAAAGTAAAATGGGTTGAAATGAAATGATTCTGAAGCTTGATTTCTATAAGCAACCACCTCTGCCTTCTTCCAGTTGGAAACAATTTTGCAATTTATATAGATCATCTAAAAACAATCACAAGAGTTATGTTTTCCAACACATAAAATCTTTAACACTAAGACTTAGCAGCTAAAATATTAAAAAAAAAAAAAAAAAAGAACCTTGCATGGTAGTACAAGTCATTAACACATCTTTAGAAAAGCTAGTCAAATCATGCTAAGACTTTTATCATTGAATAGAATCTGTCAAATTTCTGCCTGCATGGAACCTGATGCTGGCCCCTTGTATAGTTTCTATCATCCAGGAATAGATGAAAAAGGCAAAACACAAATGCAAAAGAATAAAAATGATTTAATTTTTTACTTGATGGCCAGACTCAGCTTTATCTATTTGCAGCATCTGTCATATACAGACTAACTTTGTTTACAGCCAGTTCCTTTATTCCCACTTACTTATACTGCTGACTCACAGAACCTGTTCTCTCTGCAGAGAGGCTTTGGGGACCAACATGAGAACACAAAGACTCTGATCACAGCCAATTGCAAAGGTCATTTCAAGGCTCCAGCTTTGGTAGGAACATTGTTAGTTTCCACAGTCATTTCCCAACTTACTATTTTTTTTAAAAGCACAAACACAGAAAGATACTTACACTCATGACCTCTGATATACATTTCACTTGCTCCAGGAATTATAAAGATAAACATAACCTTTATGTTCAGGTAGTTTTAATCATCATTTAGAAAGTACCTGAAAAGAGAAAATGGTACTGAGATGCTGTTTCTGCTTCTAATATTGCTATTGAATGATCTAGAATAATGCTTTCCAATCAAAATGGAATGTATGTCACATATGTAGCTTTTTAATTTTCTAGTAGCTTTATTAAAGAGAAAAAAAGAAAAAAGTGAAATTAATTCTAACTGTATATTTTATGCAACACTATTCTAAAATATCATTCATCTTATAATCAATATAAAAAATTTAAGTGTATTGTATTGATTATGCTTTTGCAGTTGGCCCAATTTTTTTCCCTTTGCCCTCACTTTTCCCAGTAAACCCCCATCCCTCCAGCAATCTCTCCTCTTAGTTCATGTCCATGGGTTGTGCACGTAAGTTCCTAGGCATCTCCATTTACTTTACTGTTCTTAGCACCTCCTTGTATATTTTGTACCTACCAATTATGCTTCTTGATCCCTATAGCCTTTCCTCCATTTGCCCCCTCCCCACTCCCTGCTGATAACCCTCCATATGATCTCCATACCTATTATTATGTTCCTGTTCTAGTTGTTTGCTTAGTTTGTTTTTGTTTTTTTAGATTTAGTTGTTGATAGTTGTGAGTTTTTTGTCATTTTAAGGTTCATAGTTTTAATCTTTTTTTTTCTTAAATAAGTTCCTTTAACATTTCATATAATAATGATTTGGTGATGATGAACTCCTTTAGCTTTACCTTGACCAGGAAGTAGTTTTTTCTGCCACTCCATTCTTTACTGGATAGATTAATCTTGGTTGTAGGTCCTTACTTTTTATCACTTTGAAAACTTCTTGCCTGCAAAGTTTCTTTTGAGAAATCAGCTGACAATCTTATGGAAACTTCTTTGTAGGTAACTCTTTGCTTTTCTCTTGCTGTTTTTCAGATTCTCGTTTTATCTCTGACTTTTGGCATTTTAATTATGTTGTGTCTTGGTCTGGTCCTTTTTGGGTCTAACTTGTTTGGGACTCCATGCTTTCTGGGCTTCTATATCTATTTCCTTCACCAAATTAGGGAAGTTTTCTTTCATTATTTTTAAGTATATTTAATTGATTATGCCGTTAAAGTTGTCCTTATTTTTTCCCCTTGCACCCCTCCACCTGGGACCCTCTTCCCTCTAGTAATCCTACCCCCCCTTATTTCATGTCCAGGGGTTGTGCATGTAAGTTATTTGGCTTCTCCCTTTCCTATAGTGTTAACTTCTCCTGTTTATCTTGTACCCACAAATTATGTTTCCTAATCCCTGCACCATTTCCCCATTTGTTCCCCTTCCCCTTCCCAGCTGATAACTCTCCTAATGATCCACATACCTATAATTCTGTTACTATTCTGGTTATTTGTTTAGTTTGCCCCTCCTACCCATCTGGATGAATATTTCTTCTTTAAATTCTTGCTTGTCAGACTTCCATACAGTTTGATTTTCTGGCAATTCTGGTTGTTTTTGTTTTGAGGTTAGTTGTAATCCTTCTTATGGTTGTGCAAGGAGATGAAGTGTATCTACCTATGCCTCCATCTTAATTGGAAATCCTTCAGTATAAAAAATTAATGAGTGATCTTATTTTTGCACTTTTTGAAATTTGTGCTATATTTTACAAATTAGAGCACATCTCAACCTGGACTAGCCACACTTCAAGTGTTTGTCACTAGTAGCTATTACATTGTACAGTGCAGGTCTAGGTGGCAAAGTATAAATTTTGGACTTCTGTTGATGTAGGTGATGAATTTGGTCACATGTATTTTATGCATTATTCATCCCACCGTTACTATTTTTATTTTTGACTAAATTTGTTTAAGATTTTGCTTCCTTGTGGTTTATTTTTTTAGGCCGCAGTGTTATCAAGTGGTGCCTTCTTCACAAGAGGTGACATCTCTAATTGAAATAGGTCTTATTAAGTAAAGATTGTGACATTCCTTAATAATACCTTAAGATGCTGTTTGCTTGGGACATAAAAAAATCAAAAGCTTAATTGAGAATTAAGTCTGAAACAAAAATATACAATTATCACAAAGTTCTGACTAATGTGAATCCTGCAGAATACAGTCCTAAGCCCCTAGTGCAGATTTCTGTACCCTCTGTTAGAGTTTCCTTGCTCTCCCATCTCCTAAATCCATCCCATGATCTAGTCCTACTGAATTATTTACAGTTCCCCTAAAATAATCATATGCAAGCCTATAAATCAGGTACTTTAACCACTCTCTCATAGGCTAAGAATTTAAAGTTCAATGGGGGTCAATGACTTGCCCAGGCTAACACATGTGCTATGTAGCAAAGCTGGGAAATGGATCTTTAACACCTGCATTGAGTACAGCCCTCTCCCGGAGGCAAGTAGACTTAGGTTCTGCAGCTCCTTTGGGAAAGGTGTCCTTGGCTGCTCAAATGATATAGAGCAAGTAACCAGACCAAGCTTGATGATTGTTCACCTGTAGCTTGCTGCCATTGAGACAAACTAAATATTTTATTATAAGAATCTGACTTGTATTTCTCAGTAGGATACTATATATAGTCACCAAATACGAAGAGTCAGAAAGTTATGATTTTATTTCAATTACAAATCATACAAAGTATTTAACTTCTGGGTGCTCTGGCCCTGGGGTTTGCTGGGTGGTGCAGGCCAAAGTCAGCCCCCACCTGTGTTTTGCCTGGGTGCTTGGCCTGACCTATAAAGCAATCTGCGATGCTACTTGTGCTGGGCCTAGAGATCACCAGGCAAAGCCAGGCTGAGAATCTAGGCTGGCTGCTGTTAGTGGCAGGCCCAGAGCTCACTGAGGCCAGATGTTGTTTGTTTGAAAGGATTTAGGAAGTGGTGAAGCATGATCCAAGACCTGCCTTGGATCATATGGAAAAGGAGCTTGAGTGGGCCAGTCAGTTGGATGGGGCAGAGTCTCTGGGATTCTCCAAATCAGGTCAATCAGTGTTAGCCAGGTTGATGGAGTCTGAGATATGGGACCAGCTCGCCAGCTCTGAAGTGGATGTGGTTATAAAAGGGACAATAGCCTTGCTGGCCTTGATGCCAGACACTTAAGTTTCTCCCTGTGTACCACTGGTGCCTTTCAAGATGCTACCCCAGTGCTGGAGGGAGTGAGTCTGAGTAGGTAATTCCATGTGGGGTTTCTTTAAGAGGAACTACTTGGGGCTGTAGCAGTTTCTTCCATTCAATCCTTGCTGGTTTATTGCAGCCAAAAGTTGTGGGAACTTGTTTTCCTGTCACTGGAACCCTGGGCTGTGAGGCCTGGTGTGGAGCTGGGACTCCTCACTTCTGAGATATCCCTTCTGAACTTTTATCCACCACATGTGGGTATTGGATCAACTGTTCTAAGTTTTTGCCCTTCCTACCTACCTGTCTCTATGGATGTGGTTTCTTTAATTCTGTAGTTGTCAGACTTCCATTCAACTAGATTTCTGAATGTTCTCGTTGATGTTTTTTTTCCAAATTTTCCTTGGAATTTTGATGTGGTTGTGTGAAGAGGTGAGTTATATCTGCCTAGGCTGCCAGACCATAAAACTTTATATGCATTTGGTGCCAGCTTTTTTCTATAGCTGTTCAAAAACAACAAACCTGTACTTACGCCACAATGTAATTTTGATAAAAACATTTTTGTTATTTTCACAAAACAGAATTAGGTATAACAGTTTAATTAAACTTAGTAATCATGAAAATAAATCTATATAGTTTAGTCATTCTTAAATTTTTGCTAAAACTGAATTACCATGATAAGGATGAGAAATAAATTTAAAAATAAATATTTTTATCCTGGCTGGTGTGGCTCAGTGGATTGGTGCTGACCTGGGAATCCAAAGGTTGCTGGTTCAATTTCCCAGTCAGGGCACATAACCAGATTGCAAACCAGGTCTCCAGCCAGGTCCTTAGATGGAGGCAGGTGAAAGGCAACCATACATTGATGCTTCTCTCTCTTTCTTCCTCTCTCCCTGCCCTGCTCTCTGAAAATAATGAATAAAATCTTTAAAAAACATTTTTCACACCCATTTTAATAGCTCTATTAATGCTCATGAGATTCTAATTTAAATCTAATTCTATTCATTTAAATTTCTAATTAAAGCAAATAGTATTCTATTTCTTTATTCTTAAAATTTTCTCAGTATTTAGGAACTCATTTCTATAGTATAATTATAACATAAGCTTTTAAAATCTGAATAGTCTTAAAATAGTCCATCTAACTAGATAACACTTTTTATTTATTTATTTTAAAAGATTTGATTTATTATTTTTAGAGAGAAGGGAAGGGATAGAGGCAGAGAGGGAGACAGACATCAGTGTATGGTTGCCTTTCATCTGCCTCCAGCTATGGATCTGGCGGGAGACCTGGCTTGCAACCTGGTTATGTGCCCTGGCTGAGAATCGAACCAGTGACCTTTGGGTTTACAGGCTGGCGCCTTATCCACTGTGCCACCAGCCAGGGCCAGAGATAAAACTTTTTAAAGTAAACATTGGAGATCTTATTTATGGTAATCTAAGAAATTAAGCCAAAGATAAAAATAAGTAAGTATATACTTACCTTAAATTCATAGAAATATGAAACTGCAATTTTTGAAATTAACTATTAAATCAGAATGAATTACTCATTGTTTTAATTGAACCTTATTTTGAGAGTTAGGAAGGGTGGATTGCAATTTCTCAAAGAGGTAGCTATTAGGAAAGTCCAAAGGATATAGTTTACCCCATTTCTTACTGGTCATGAGAGTTATTATAATTAAACTTATTTTTACTATTAAACTATAGATACTAAATGGAATGTACAATATTGCATTCCTGTGGTAATTCCTACCAGTAATAATTTTACATACTATTTTAACCACTATTAAGTGAGTCCATAAATATTCCTCATACTTATGACCAATTCCTATTTTTTTAATGACTGACTAAATTTTACACATTCTATAGCAGAAGTAGGAAATAGCCATTTGGTCCAACAATGAAAATTCTTGTAAACTTATATTTACAAGGACATTTACCTGCCATATGCCATGCTAAGGACTATGCATAACCATCATATTTTATACTCACCATGACACTATGATAGGTATTATACTATAATTTCCATTTCTATTTCTGAAAAAAATTGAGACTTGGGAAAGTTCCAAGGTTAGAGGACAGAAATTAAATCAAGTTTTGTTTTATTATGAAATTGTGTTTATCATCCATCGTTATTTTAATAATTGGTAGGACAGCCCTGGCTGGTGTGGCTCAGTGGATTGGTGCCAGCCTGAGAACCCAAGAGTCACTGGTTCAATTTCCAGTCAGGGTACATAACCAGGTTTCAAGCCAGGTCTTCAGCCAGGTCCCTAGCTGGAGGCAGGTGAAAGACAACCATGCATTGATGTTTCTCTCCCTTTCTTCCTCCCTCCCTGCCCTTCATTCTGAAAATGTTGAATAAAATTTTTTAAATTATGTAAATATATTAATTAATTAAAAATAATTGACATGACAGCCATGAATATGTGCCACTTACTTCAGCAGAGAGCTGTATATTTTTCTGCTGGCCTTGTTGCTGCCATCCCTTGTTCAGTAAAATCTCTTCCAAGGGGGAATACTGGGGCTCAAGGGCTTTCTATCAGCCTGACTGAAAATTTCTGAGAACTGTACAGCAGTCCAAGATGCTCCTTGCTTACTCCCCTTTTTCCCTCTGTGCTTCCATAGGTGTCATGCCTGCTCCATGGTGTAAAAAGCAACACCCATTTTTCTTGTTTCTTCTTTCAATCAATTTCTTGTATGAGCAATACTGACAGATATGTGTTAGGAGTGGTCCAACAAAATAGTAAATAGGATGAGGATTAGAGGTAAGATTACTCACTGTCTCAAAGTGTCTGTGTACAGTCTAAGTCAGCCTGGTGACTGGCATGGAATACATAGAAACTCGTATCTACCTTGGTATTTTAGCACCCAGAATCTATCTTTGATAAATGTATTCAGGTCCAAGGTTATAGAGATGTGGGGAGCACCTTGGTTGGGTCAATGATGAGACTTTATGGTGTCTTAAAAACAGATTATGATTTAAAAATCATGCTGTATAGGATTATGCAGGGACAGAATGCTGAGGATCCTTATTTCCTTTCCAGAAGAATAATATTTTGAGCTTGAGACAATCAATTTCTCCAGAGTATCTAATGTGGCCCGAACCTGCCTGTGCACTTCTAAGTTAACAACACATGCTCATGCTTTATGTTTTGTTTAGTGACTCATATTCTCTAATAGTAGGACATATTAGGGGTCATTTTTAAGCCATTTTTCTTTCCTTGTGTTTTTCATTGAGACATTCTGTCAAGGATTACACACACCATTGCATTAATGATTTGGGGTGAGAGAATTTCTTTGATCATAGATACATGTCAAATAAAACATTGAGTAACTAATGAGTCCTGCCCCAGAATAATAGGTTTTACTCATTTACAGAACCTAAATATGAATATAGAACTTATTTTTCTTTCAGTGCTTATCCTAAGGGATATATTCTTTCAGAAATAGAAATCTTTCTGTTATACCTAAAATTGGTATAATGAAGATTATATACAGTCAAAATTGGTCAGGTTATAAAATGAAGATTTTTTTCTTTACATGGCACCCTGGAAACATTCACCTCAGAGCCCATACACATTGAGTTCATATATATATATAAATGTGTTATATGTGGTCAAACAATGAAAAGTCTTGTAACCTTATACTTATAGGAACAAACATTTACCTATCAGATGCCATGCTAAGGGCTTTACATAACCATCATATTTTATACTTACTACACATACAGGAGGCGCCAAGATGTGGGTGTGTATGCCTAGTGTTGGATTTTTGATACTACTTAATGAAGGCTGGAATTAAATAAATAAGAATTTATTCCAGAAATAAGAATTATTTCTGGAAATGAGACTTAACATCTTGGCAAGGACCAGGGAATGGGAAACTAACTATTACAATGATCCTAAAAGCCTGAGAAAATGGTAGCCAATGCCAAGCAAAGAGAAATGCTTGAGGTGCCTTGTCAAATGGTAGAGAAGGAAATGAAAACCATTACAGAGATGTGTGAGCTGGAATTTTATGTGCAGCCAGAAGACCCACTTGTGGATTATGTTCCATAAGAGGGTCCAAAGGATACATCATTCACCACAGCCATGAGGAATGTGCTAGTGAGAGAGGCACCAGCATCACTAGGAGCTCAGTGGTAGCTCCTCTGCATCAGAGCTGATGAAAAGAGAGGTAGCCCTAGACCGAGCTCATTATATCACTATAGTCTCCAAAACTGTACAGGCCTAATGGTAGCACTTGATCACCAGAATCCAGGAGACCACAATTACTATGACTAGTATGGTCAGAGGGGGACCCATTGGGTTTGGCTTACAAGGAGTTATAGATCTGCTTTATAGAGAATGACAAACCTACAGTAAATAGAGGATCCTTGGCAAATACAGCCAACAAAAGCAAAAAAGGCTGAGGGTGGTTGACCCAGTAAAAAGTCGTAATCATCTCTTCACTTTTAAGACCTGAACGGATTTCCAAGTTTGGAATCATTGACTAAAGTGTCCAGGTTCCTAGAAAGAAGGACCCTGTAAGATGACAAAAGTATATACTCTAATGATTCTCCTAGTCTTTCCCAAAAAGACTTATGGCCATTTACTTGGAGGAAAAGTGAGTACCCAGATATTTGAGTACTACTTGACTAAGGGTATTAACAAGTGTTATAACTAGAGACCTAATGTGTCAGTATCCTCTTTAAAGTGGGGACTTAGGAGGGAAGTTAGCAAATAAAACCCTGATGGTAGTCCTCAATAAAGTCCAGCCCACAGGGTCCAAACTGTTTATTCCCAGAATCCCAAAAGTATGATGAAAATTAATGTAATTAGCAGTTGGAAGTGGTGTATTCTAAAAGTTTCTTGTCCTGGGCGAAAGACCAAGTAGAATCCTGAAATTTCCCATCTGAACTCTTAGCTGAGACAGATGAGAAATGTTAATACTGTGCCTTAGAGGGAATGACAGAGATCAGTACCTTCCTTCAGGACCTCAAGCATGCAGCATAGGGGGTTGGATGCTGCACTTCCACCCCAATGTGTATATCCAAACCCCTGGCCCTTGTAAATGTAAACTTGTTTGGAAAAAGATCTTTGTAGATATAATTAAGTTAAAGATCTTGAGATGACATCTTCTTGGATTATCCAGGTGGTCCCTAAATCCTATGGCAAATGTTCTTATGAGAGGCAGAAGTGGCAGAAACCCAGAGGAGAGAAAGCATTGTGAAGACAACAGAGATGTGGCCACACATCTTATAAGGAAGCCAGCAACCACCAAAAGCTAGAAGAGTCAAGAACAAAGTGAATTCTCCATCACCCTCTTTGGAAGGAGTACAGCCTGCCATCACCTTGCTTTTAGGCACCTGCATCCAGATACATGGGACAATACATTTGTATTGTTTTAAGTCACTGAGATTGTGGTAATTTGTTATGACAGCCTTGAGAAACTAATTTGTCAGTCTGGTCCCTGCAGAAATCTGATAGGTCTAAGAGGGTGAATGTTGACTATCACGAGTTCAACCAGCCCAGTCCTGATCACAGTTGCTATACTGGACCTGGGGTGCTTATTGGATCAGATTAACAAAGTCTCAGGTGCATGGTTCCTGCCACTTCTTTGGCATATACTTTTGTTTTTCCATTCCAACTAGAAAAAAAAAGGATAAAAAATTTTCACCTTCACATGGATTAAGCAAAAATATTCATTTATAGATGGCCTCTGTCATAATGTACTCTAATATGGTAAAGGCCTTGATACTCTAGAGGGTAGAAGATAAACCTAAGGATTCAGGGACCTGCCAATTCAGTAAGGTGTTCAGTATTCAGAGTTTATGCCATGGTGTAACACCTCATCCTGTGTAAAAGACAAACTACTACATCCTGCATCTCCCGCCACAGACAAAGAAGCCCAATATCTGGTTGGTCTCTGAGGGTTCTGGGTAGCACACTCCATACCTGAGATTCCTCTTCCAGCCCATAAGCAAGTGACACAGACTGCTACTAGCTTTTAATGGCACATAGAGTAAGAAAGGGCTCTGCAGTAAATCCATGCTTCTGTCATAGGAATGACTACCATGTCAGTGGTAGGAGAAGATGCAGCAGAGTTAATGGCCAGCTCCAGTATGAGAATCCTCATGTAGGGCTCTGGGAATCTGGGGCAATGCCATACCATCTGCAGCAGAGAATAATTACAGTTTTGGAGAAATCGTGTATCTGTATCCTGATAGGGATGGAACACTTGACCATGAAGCATCAAATGACCATAGTCCAGAACTAATCAATATTAGAAGACTTACATGAGAGCCAGCATGTCTTAAAGCCATATGTGCACAACAGAGTTCCACTGTAAAGTCAATTTTGTATATCTGAGGTTAAGCTTGATTGGGACAAAAGGGCATGAGCAAGCCACTTGAGTAGGTAGCCCATTATGGATTCATCAATGCCTCCTCCATCCCCCACCAGTAGCCATATAGGAGTTGGGGGACCCCAAATGGTCCTCAACTAGTGTAATAAACATGTAAATCCAGTAGCCTGGTAGCAGAGATAGTTATAGACCAACAACAGAGATTCTCACATACCTCTGCTGATCTAGCCCCACTGCTGCCTCTGAACACCCAATTGTCAGAAGAGATCAATACTGAGCCTTTCCTTGACAAGACATAATAGTCACAGATAACAACTTGCTACTTGGGCAAGTCACCTACATTTCACCCCTTCTGTTTCAGAAGGATAATAATTTAACTTTACTCAGAGACAGACCAATTCAGGGTCTTTTCTGCCTGCTAACCCTCAGTTAACACCATACTGAGACTTATATGAAGTCTGATATAGAAGAACAGAGGCCCACACAGTATACTACTCATCCAAGGTGATGACCCTTCACAGCAAAACAGATGAGCATGGGCCCATGACCAAAGGACCACTGTTCACATCACAATACTACACTATCTGGAAGAAGAGTATCTCACAGAGCACCGGGACAAGTTGTTGAAAAGACAGTTAAATACAGCTCAAAGGCAATACTTAAAAGGATAGGCCCTGGCTGGTGGCTCAGTGGATAGGTGCCAGCCTGTGAATCCAAAGGTCATTGGTTTGATTCCCAGCCAGGGCACATAACCAGGTTGCAAGCCAGTCCTCCAGCCAGGTCCTTAGCTGGAGGCAGGTAAAAGACAACCATCCATTGATGTCTCTCTCCCTCTCTGCCTCTCTCCCTTACCTTCTCTCTAAAAATAGTAAAATCTTGGGAAAAAAAAAAAAGGATAGAGAGACATTCTTTACAGTTTGATAAGCATTAATTCAGGAACCTCAGTATATTTGTTTCCCAATAGAAAGAATATGCCTATTGTCACCTATTTCAAGAACCCACAGGGGGATTTGTGCTTTTCATACCCATAACTCCATGCTGGAGGTTCAGGTCCCCACAGAAGGCACACTCTTTCCAGGGGACATAGTGAGGGTCTTGCTGAGTGCTCTCGGATATGGTGAAGCATGGTGGGATAGTAATGCAGTCTTACTGTGCTGAAGTGTGGGAGGATGCCAACTGGTAACTAGCTAGAAGATTCCATATTGGCCTGGTTGAATCCTTCTCAGAACTTGGGTACTGTTTGTCTCTTTCTACTTCCTCCCTGCCCTGCATTGTAGTCTAAAGACTTTCCTCTAGCTTGCTCTCTTACAGATGTTCTTGTGCTCCTAATTCAGTCTTGGAATCTGCTTCTTAGAGAATCCAAAGTAAATCACTGGGAATAATATGTTATGTTTTAATATTTTGTCTCCCAGTTGTTACCTTCTATAAACTAGTGACCATATGAAAAGTATATCTCAGTGATAATTATTCATAAGTGATCATTTGGAGAGGATTGAATGACACTGAACTGTAGATGTTCATTCAGTTTGTTAGAGCACAAAGATAGTTGATTTTGTATAGATTTTGGGGGGAAGAACTCCCAGGTGACTGTCAATATTCTCTATGTGAGTCAGGGATAGCTTTTTTTTAATTTAAAATTTAATTAAAAATGATTTTATTTATTATTTTTAGAGAGAGGGGAAGGAAGGGAGGAAGAAAGGGAGAGAAATATGAATGTATGGTTACCTCTCACCTGCCTCTAGCTGGGAACCTGGCTGGAGACCTTGCTTGCAACCCGTTTATGTTCCTTGACTGGGAATCAAACTGGTGACCCTCAGATTTGCAGGCCAGTGCTCAATCCATTGAGCCACACAAGCCAGATGTTTTTATTTTTTAATTATAGATTTCAGTTACTTTAAATTAATTGATTGAAATAACTATTTAATATTTAACAATGGAAATAATGTCAAGTTTTATCAATAATATTTTAACCTATGATTTTCTAAAAATTATCCCTAAGATACAGAAGGCCCTTAACATCATTTCCTTCAATGTCCTTTTGTTTAAATGTAAGAAAAAAATGAATTCTCAGTGGGACCACTATCTGTGTGTTTTTTTCCAGGGATCTAGTTTCCTCCACATTTCACTAATGAGCATATGAGGTGAATAGGTTTGTCAACACTGTCCCAGTGTGAGTGAGAGCATGTGTGATGTGCCCTGTGATGGAAATGCATCCTGTCCAAGTTGAGTCCCACCAGGTGCCCTGAGCTGCCAGGATAGGCTTCAGCCTCCTTGACCTGAACTGGAATAAGTGGGTGGGAAAATAATCACCTTACTAGTTTTTATTCATCTTAAATATATGTATAGCTCACCTTTATTTCAATGTTTCATATTGGAAGTGTTTTGAGTCTTTATTTTGATGTTTGATGATATTTTGTGACCAGATATATGCTGTAAGAACTTAACTCTAATTTATATCAATTGGCTTAGGGTCAAATTGGTTTTATTATGTGTCTCAATAATGTGAAGTGAGTGTCTTCTTCCTACCTACTGTAGCAGATCTATAAATAGTTCCTGAAAAACTTCTTGTACTCTGATATCCATTATTGTCTTTAACTTATTTCCCCATGAAAAGTAGAAACCATGAGATGAATGTTCCCAAAGAAAGAGTCCACAGTCTAAAAGTAAAAAGAAAAAAGGAGTTTTATTAGACCAGGAGGAAAGTAATTTAAAGAATTGGGAGAGTAAATTTTATAGTAATTTTTAAGTGTTAACTGCAATTTCCCCTTTTAGTTTCTTCTTAATATTAACATGTGTTTTTATATGAAGTTTTATTAAACTCTCAATTTTTCTACACATGCTTTTTAAAGAATGTTGAGTTTTATTTTTATATCAGTGGACCTATTTGTTTTTGCTTCTTTTCCCATTGTGAATTATATAATGCCTTATGAATACACTGTTTACTCTATTTTAAGTTGTTGACTTAATTGTTCAAAGAAAAATAATTGTGGCTTATTTTATACTTTATGTAGCTAGTTATTTTTCAAGATATGACATTTTACTAAAGCAATGTATACTTCACAGGTTTATTACATGTCAGTCCTAACATTAATAGTATTCAGGAACCATCAACAAAGAAATTTTTAAAAATTTACCCATTTTTTAAAATCTTAAAATGTTAACAAAATATTTTTAAGGACTTATATATTTTTAGAAAATCACTTCTGAACATATTAAAATATATTTTTAAGTAGATTATTTACATTGCCTTTGTTAAAGTAATTAAATACTAAGTAGGCTGGGAGATGAAAATTTACATTCACAATAACTATCTTCTGGGGTATGTACTAACCTCCCCTTTTCCAAAATGTTCTTTTATGCTGCAAAACTTGAGTTTTATTCGATGGGAATGATCATGTTGCTCAAATAGGTGGTGAAGATGTTTTTGTCCCAGATGCTGACTGCAGGCCTGCATGGGCAATGTCAAAGCATGTGTATCATAAAAGAACTTAGTGGAACAAACTGAATGAATAATAACCTCAAGGTCATTACTAATGTAAATACTAAGAAAGAAGCCTTATTAACATATATTTATTATTTGCTGAATCCAGAATTAGTACTGAAAAATATTTTGTTCAGATTACTTTTCCTTGAAATATGACAATTCAATCTTGTTTGCTTTCCCCAAAACTTCTACACAAATGGTACAATCTTTCTTGAGAGGATTTCTGGACTAAGTTACTCTATCAAGAGTCCTCTGATGATGTAACATATTGTCATTTTCCTGAATCTTCCCAAGACACAAATTGGAATATTAATATTCTAATTCATGTTTTTGTTTAAAGCATAAGACACTCCTTCAGTGTGGCAAGGTATAGTTTATTTAACTCCTGCAGAACTTTATGAATGAGAAGAGAAAATTTCACCATTAAGAATGTCTACCTTTTTTCCCAAATGAGAAGCATTTACTCTGGATGATCAGGAAGGTAATTACTATCACCTCCAATTTATGTGATCTGAGAAGGGGGTTTCACCCTTCCAATCATGATCAACATTTTTCATGCAGGACAGCAATAATCATTTAGCATGTTTTCTAGAGGACAACACACAGATAACCCACATTTCTTAAGCAACCTTATCTTATCAAGGGTTACATAAACTCGGTGTAGGATTAAATGCCAGGAAGCTCCTTCTTATGCAATTTCACAAGCGCTATGGCTCTGAAGCACACTAATTCTGTACAGAATTATTGATCAATATTCTCCCAAATGGACATACAAAAATCAGATTCTTCATTAGCCTTAAGGATTCCTTTGTGTCTACAATGCACAAACTAGTATGTACACATATGGTCACATATGAAGTGTTGCAAAATTATGTGGTCCAAGTATCCTCTGTTTGTTAACTCTTCTTTTGGGGGCATTAAATTTTAAAAATGGTCATTAAATAGTAGACGTTTATGGTGAAAAACTTAGTTTTTAAAGTTTATTTAATAAAAATGTTCTGGTCTAAAATAGTGAACAGAGTAATAAAATTGAAAACCCTACTCTCCAAAATAGTAATATGATGACATATTCTTGAAATCTCCTAAAGTCTTCTGCAAGACTGGCTTGCTTAGCCTATGAGGTAACTGACACTGGGGAGAGACTTGGTTGGCCAGGCCAACCATAGTTGCCCTCCCACAGTCATCACATTGGTAGTTACAAAGGCTCTCTCTTCACATCCATGTCTTTGAGCCAAAGCTACAAGAAAAACAAAAGGGGGGCAGTATAGACAAAGTTATTTTTAATGAGGTCAAAATTAAATAAAGTGAAATAAAAATTTGATGACTTTTATTATTTTTAAAAATTACAAATAATTTTTTTCAATCTACACTAGATATGCATCTAGTTTTTTTTAGGTAGTCTGGCTTTGTGTGACATTCACTACTAGCTTCTGTGCAGCTTCCTTTAGCCATCAGTACAAAAATAAGAAGTCATTTTAAACTCACAGGCTATTGCTAAAGTCAAGATATGAAACTCCGTAGAAATGTTATTTTAGTTATATTTATTCACTTTTGTATATTTTTATATAAATCAATATTTTATATCATTCAAAACCAATGTTTTTTTCTTCTCTTTCTGTTTCCACTGGTTGGATACAGATTATGCAAAACCATCAGTGTTGGTGGCATGTGCTATGAGAAGCCTGGGTTCCTTAAATCACAGGATGGAGGCCCTGGCTGGTGGCACAATGGATAAGGCACTGGCCTGTGAACCCAAAGGTCGCTGGTTCAATTCCCAGCCATGGCACTATAACCACGTTGCAAGCCAGGTCTCCAGCCAGGTCTATAGCTGGAGGCAGGTGAAAGGCAACCATACATTGATGTATCTCTCTCTCTCTTCCTCTCTCCCTTCTCCTCTCTCTGAAAAATAATAATTAAAAAAAAGTCTTTAAAAAATTAATTAATTTGAAAAATATCACAGGATAGAGGACAGTCCCCCGCTAACCTAGATGTCTGTGCTGGGAGAACGCATCAGAAACAAGGCTCTACATTGTTAAGAATGTACATTTTTGACCTATTTGAAACTATAACTAGAATAATTCTAATATACTTAGTTCAATACTTTTCAACGCTTATTTTTATATAATTTTGAAGTGCTAGTTTTTTTGTGGATTTATTTTGATACTTGGATTTCATGGCCAGCATAACTGAGAAAGATACTCCACAAAATTATATGTAAATCCAAAGACAGGAAGTGCATTATTACTTGTACTTACTGGATTTCAATACTGATTTTTCAGTGCCATTTATCTGCTACAAAGAGTTTGTTGCTGTTGTTGAAATTCAGCCAGTAATTATTTAAATCAGTTGTTTTTGAAAACTAGTAGGGTGACCCTGCCTGGTGTAGCTCAATGGATTGATCACTATCCTGCAGACCCAAGTGTTGCTGGTTTAATTTTCAGTCAGGGCACATACCCAGATTGCAAGCCAGATTTCCAGTCTGGTTCCCAAATGGAGGCAGGTGAAAGGCAAGCATATATTGATATTTCTCTCCCGTTTTTCCTCCCCCTTCCCCTCTCTCTAAAAATAATGAATAAAAGCCTTAAAACAATTTTTTTTGTTCAAACTGAAAAAAATGAAGAAGAAGAAAACAGGGAAACTGTACAATTTATATTTTATGAACAGAATTAATATTTATTGAAACTATTCATCTGTAGTTTTTATGGTGGTTAGAAAACTATTTTTTAAGACTACATTCATAAATACTTTTACGGATAAGCGCAGACAGTCATAATCATTCAACTTAACAACTTTTTGACTTTACAATGGTGCAAAGGGATATGCATTTTGTAGAAACAATACTTCACATTTTGAATTTGTATTGTTTCCCAGGCTAGTGATGTGCAGTATACTTTCCTGTGATCCTGTGGCTGATAGCAAGAGGCACCTCCCAGGCTTGTGATCACAGGGGTGAACAATGGACTCTCCACAGTGTTGCTAGTATTTTTAGATATTAGGTTCTGAGCACATTTAAGGTAGGCTAAGATCTAAGATAAGCTATGGTGTTCTGTAGGTTAGGGGTATCAAGTCAATGCATTTTTGACTTACAATATTTTCAACTCATGGTAGGTTTACCCAGATGTAACTCTATTGTAAATTGAGAAGTATCTGTGTATTGTTTTTAGTAACTAATATCATAATGGAAACATATCTCCAGATACTCATTTTCAAAATTTTCTTTATTTGACATGGACTTTTCTTGAAAAGTAGTAACATTTTATACTTTTTAAAAAGTCATGTTAATCTTTAAAGAGCAATTAAATGCATTTTTCTTTAAAAACTTTTTTGGTTGGTAGCATAGCTTCTAATGGTATCAATAAATTAGAAAATATCTACAAGTTTTGAATATCATGTTTTTATAAAAGAAAAAGTATTACTTTAAGGTTGAATAACTCTTAAGTGCTTTGCTATGAAATATGTCAATTGTGTGGAAAGTAGTCAATGATCACACCCTGTTTTATTACAAAATTTTATATATAGTATCAATTTTAAAGATGATATTTAATAATTTAACCATATGTATAGAGATAGACATCATCCCATAGAACTTTGTACATTCCTGATTTCAGCTTCTTTGCTGCAATGAATAATTTAGTGAATAAATTTTATGAGAGGTTCTAGCTTTGTACCTAATCCAGATATCTTTTTTCTTCCAGTTAAAGCAACTGCTTCATTAGTGATTATAGATATACATCTTTTCCACAAAATATAATTTTTATTACAAAGATACTCATGTTGTATATCTTTTCTGGTTCCTCTTTCCTTTAGTGATCCACTCAAAAAAAAGTGATTTTTCTTGCATTTCTTAATTGCTTGGTAGGCTATTGAATACCACAACTATAATACATTAGAAACCTTTGTATATTTCCATCTGATTGTATAGTTAGCATTTGTTCAAAGTTGCATTATTTATTCTAATATGTGCTTTTCAATTTTAAGCAATATTTTCTATGTGTACTCCAGTAATGAGTATTTCCTCACAAAGGAATACATTTTAGTTTATGTTTTTGTCCATTTGTTGCTTTAGCAATTTTTAGCTGCAAAAATATGAAATACAAATGGTTCTTCAACGCCATGTGACTTTTTGTCTTCTGATATTAATTAAAAATAACCCTCAAACTTTAACCTGTAGTATATAGTTTGATGAAGTTTTATGAAATGTGAATTTTACCTGTGAACCCAAAGGTTGTTGGTTTGATTCCCAGCCAGGGCACATAACCAGGTTGCAAGCCAGTTCTCCAGCCAGGTCCTTAGCTGGAGGCAGGTGAAAGGCAATCATACATTGATGTTTCTCTCCCTCTCTGCCTCCCTCCCTTCCCCTCTCTCTGAAAATAATAAAAATAAAATAAAATAAAATGTGAATTTTATGCTGAATAATCTAAACTTGGTAAAAATATGTAGACATTTGTTTTTTTAATAATCTATTTGTTAGTTTTGAAACACTGTGCACATTTTCATGCCACAGCTACATGCTACTTTTTGCTTCTTTAAGAAAAATGTTATTGTTAAAGATAGTCAGTACATATCTATATAGTCCGAGCAGTTTTCTTGGTAACCTAGTGGGGATACTTGTTTTTGTTTTGTTTTACATGACTTCTTGTCAAATTTCATTTGTTTTTAACTATAACATGGTCAAGAAACAGCAGGTATAGGGACTGTTAATGCAGCTACTTCTCACTGTGCCTGGCATTCTTATTTTTAGTCCTTGGTTTCTTAGCAAGATTCCGTTTTTAAGGACTTGTCCATTTTGAGAAATTTATTTAATTGAAAGTACATAGTAAAATGCATAATATTCCCCAAGCTTGATATTTTTCATCCCCCATTTATCCTCTTCTACCTCCTCACACCCTCCTTTCCTTCTGGTAATTACCATGATATTGTTTGTGTCTATCAGTGAGTTTTCTTGTTCTTTGCTCAGCCCCTCACCTTTTCTACCTAGTCCTCCAACCCCACTCCTCTTGGATAGCTGTCAGTCTGTTCCATGTGTCCATGCCTCTGTTTCTATTTGGTTTGGCAGTTTATTTTGTTTATTAGGTTCTGCATATAAGTGAGATCACATGGCCTTTGTCTTTCACTGACTGGCTTATTTCACTTAACATAATAATCTCCAAGTCCATCCATACTGTTGCAAAAGGCAAGAGTTCCTTCTTTTTATGGCTACATAGCATTCCATTGTGTAAATGTATCACTTGATTTTTTACCCACTTGGCTACTGATGGCTGCAGAGGGGTGTGTTCTAATATGTTTATTATTTTATTTAATTACAGTGGCTTGACTTGAAGTTTGAAAAAACTGTGTTGTCATGTTCTGTCTACCATGGCCACATGGAGGGAAGCTATATCGTATAGCAGCAAAACAAGTGTTTTGGAGTCAGACAGGTGTTGGATGTCCAAGTTGGTCCTCATACAGCTTTTTGAGGCTTTCACATTTATTGTCTTCTCCCACTTGCTTTGTCTGTTAAATAAGAGTAATCATACTTACCTTGTGATAGCTATGAGACTAGAATGAAACAATATGTATGTAGAGGTCCTCAAGGACCTCCAGCCTCCAGCATATAGAGGGTACTCAATGACTAAATGATAATCATCATGAGTAGTAGTAATACAATAATAATATTCCTGAATTTATTCTAATAAGGATGATAGGTGAGTAGCCCTAGTTGAATGACTTAGCTGACTGGATCATCCCATGCATGAAAATGTTGTGAACTCGATCCCTGGTCAGGACACATACCTAGGTTATGGGTTTGATTTTCATTTGGGGCACTTACAAGAGGCTACCAACTGATTAGTATTTCTCTCTCACATTGATATTTCTTCCTCTCTTCATATCTCTCCTTTTCATTCTCAACGTAATAAAAAATAAACCAAAAATATATCCTCATGTGAGAATTTTTTAAAAATGATAAGTGGCTAAACAGGAGCAAAAGTGGTAAGTATGGGGAAAAAAGAAAAGAGTATTGCTAATTTAGGATTAGAAGGAATACAGAAGACAGAAATGTCAGTGCAAATCCTGATTCTAATCTCCTGAGCCAGGTGCTTCTCACAGCATTGTCCCGTCACACAGCTGTGAGAGCCTGTTCAATTCTACCTGTGTTCAGTTTCTACCACCATTCTTAGAATGCCAGGTATCCCCACCCACACTCCTTAAACTTATAATAATCCTGTAAAATGTACAGGCAAACACATTTTGCCAATGAGAAAAGTAAGTCTCCAAAACACCAAGTGCCTACAGAAGTGATAGAAATGGTACACAATTAGAAGTTCTGTAATTTTAAAGTTCATCGTCCTTTCATCGTTATCTTTCTGGAACAAACGTGAGCCAGCCAGGCTAGGAGAAAGAAAGCTGTCATATGAATCATAATTTCTCCTGACACAGAAGCTCTGTTTTCTTAAATTCCAAAATAGTCTATGATATCCTACAAGAAACGTACCAGGGCACAGATTCAGCCTCCTCTCTGAGAAAGAATTCTAATCAAAGAAGATGAGGGAGAGACTAGGGCATTCATGCTGGTGAAGTGAGTGGTCAGCTTGGTGCAAGAACCTCAAGCTGAAATCACAAAGCTGCATTGCCCAGCAGGAGTCTGCTCAAGTATCCTGCCCCTCAGCATTTATTTCCTTGCCATCCCATCATGCTTCTGTACCTTTCTGGGTTTTCAGCACCCTGACCAGTCAAGTTGTGTTTGCAAGTTTTCTGCTCCCCTTCTGGTGTTTAGGCTGATCCCAGTTTGTGGATCAGCTTCAATTGCGACATCCACAGAACTTTTAAAGCTCATGGCTTTCCCACAGGGTTCAATTTTTGTAAAATCCAACTTTTGTCCAAAATGATATGCTTTACAGTTGTATAATCTATTGCCACATCATTATCTTATATTGACCTGATTTTAAAGCAATATTGCAACTCTATATACATCTAATTAGTATTTTAGTGGTTATAATTAGTAAAATTAATTAAAGCTTAGTTTTAATTAGCAGAGTTATCTGAGATTTTACTTCATAGGAGATGAGAGACAGATGGACAGAGTAGCTCAATGGCAGATTTATTCAGTTTCTTAAACACACATGTGACTAACTTCTCAGTTTACCACTCACAATGGTACTCCTTACACTCTGTTATAGCATTGACCGGCAGGGGTCATTTGTTCTTTTTATTCCTAACACAATCCCTTCTATTTCAAAAACTATTCATCTTACTCAAAATCTCCAATGTCTTGCCATTATTCTTACAGAGAAAGAAAAATGCATAGTAATACTTTATAAGCAGATATATATTTAATAGAAAAAAATTACTCAAATGGATCAGTACTCACCCAATTAAAGTTTGTTAAAATAAATATACCCTATTATATGTCCTTCAATTATATTAAAAGTAGCTCTTATATATTTTATTTTCAATGTTCTCTCTTTGAATATTACTATGAATCCACAACTCTTCATAGACACAGACTCAACTTTTAATTAATTACAACTTTTTCCTACTGATGCTCATATATTTGCATCTTGGCTACTAGTGGCTGCTGTAATATGGCTCTTGGTCTTTTCAGTATTAACCTAGATGTTTTCTTAATGTGTATTTGCTTACTTGCAACAATAAGAGATTCCTGGACCCTCTGGTTTATTTTCTATTCCTTAAAATGGAATCAGCTACTCTCAAAGGAGCCTGCATTCTTTTTTTTTTTTTTTTTTTTAATTTTACTGGTGTTGTATTACATCTATCCCCTTTTTGCTCCCAGCCTGCATTCTTTTATCTGAAAAATAGTTCCAGTGAAAGGTGTATAATGATGGTTTCACATGAGTACTGCTGTTGGTCAGTGGACCCAAGTTTACATGACATTCCCAAATTAACTCTAAAAACTGAATCATTTATAAAAGATTGTTCCAATATAAAAATTGTAATTAACTACATTGTTTTTAACCCTTATCCTAGAAAATTATGAGTTTCATTTACATGGAGATTTATTCAATTGAGTAGAGAAATTACACCCACTTCATTGTCCATAAGAAATATCATGAAAGAATGAAATGCACAGTATACTCAAAGACTATGATCTATTAGTTATATGCTATATGTAACCACTCAAATGTAACAAGCTAATATGCAGTACTGAATAGTACCTTGTGTAGCTTCATTCTTTTCTTCAAACATAGGCCAGGTAATAAAAAAGGAACTTTGATTATTGCACTATGCACTCAACATGCAATTATAAAATAACAAAAACAAAGTTAATAGAAAGGCATTATAAACAAGAATCCTTCCCTAATAGAATTCAAAGCATATTTGGTTGTTGACATTTTTCTAAAATAGAATGGTATCTGAGCAGTTTTGCTTCCTGTCAACACTGTTGCATGTAACATCAGAAAACTCAGTCTTTGGAAAATGGTGCAGAGCAGCTAGACTGAATTATCAAGAAGTTTGCCAACATTCTCTGGCATTTGGAATTTGGCAGATTGTTGAAAAATAATTTTTTTATACAATTCTGGGTTTTGCTACATACCCACATGTCTGAGAAGTAATTCCAAATGTTTCTCCGACCACAGGTTCCTTCACATCTCTTGATTTTGTTACTTTTTTTTTTTTTATCTGTTTAGGTTAAAACAGCAAGTCACACACGCTTTAGAAAAGGTCTAATGTTATACTTCTTTATCCTGTTGTAGCAAATTCCTTCAAATTCCCTTTAAAAAGCTAATGTAATTAAAATTAAAACTTAAAGATAAACATACCACATATGGGTCATTATTTTAAAGACTATTCTTTTTAGATGTTTTAAGTTCATAGCAAAATTGAGCGGAAGGCACAGAGACTTCCCATACAGTCCCTACCTCCACACATGCACAGCTTCTCTCACTATCAACATCCCCACCATGTGGTACCTTTGTTACAACTGATGAACCCACCTTGGCATATTATCCAAAGTTCGTAGTTTACATTAGTGTTAACTCTGGTGTTCTGTATTCTTTGTACTTAGACAAATGTATAATAATGGCATGTATCCAGCAATGTGTATAACAGAGAGTAATTTCATTGTTCTGAAAATTCTCTGTGTTCTGTTTATCCCTTCTTCTTCCTAATGCCTGGCAACCACTGATCTTTTCACTGTCTTCATAGTTTTGCCTTTCCTGAAATGTCCTATAGTTGGAATATTATAGTACATAGACTTTCAGATGAATAATGAATTACCAATTAATAATAAGGCTCTGACTTGGTAACATACATTTAAGTTTCCTCTGCCTTTTTACGGTTTGATATTTCTTTCTTTCTCTCTTTCTTTGGTGCTAAATAATATTCTGTTATCTAGGCATACTGGTTTATTTATTAATTCACCTATTGAAGGACATCTTGGTTGCTTCCAAGTTTGGGCAATCACAAATAAAGCTGCTGTAAACATCCATGTGCAAAATTCTGTATGGATGTAAGTTTTCAACTCCTTTGGTTAAATATCAGGGGTGTGCTTGCTGGATTGTTTGGTAAGAATATCTTTAGTTTTATAGAAACTGTCAACTGTCTTCCAAAGTGGCCATTCCATTTAACATTCCCACCAGCAATGAAGGAGAACTCCACATCTCCTCCAGCATCTGGTTTTGTCAGTGTTTTGGAATTTGTTCTTTCTAATAAGGTGTGTAGTGGTATTTCATTGTTTTAATTTGCACTTCCCTGATTACATACAACTTGGGGCATCATTTCATGTGCTTATTTGCTATCTGTAGGTCTTCTCTAGTGATGTATCAAAGTCTTTGGCCCATTTTTCAATTGGCTAAACTTCACAAGTGTTCCTCAGCTGTTTTCTCCTCTTCTTTAGATGGGACAGGATGGCTAGAGCTGGATGGAGTTGGCCATTTCCCTCCTGGCAGGTCAGTTAGGCTCCAATAAAACCCCCATGGGTGGGCTCTGGTTAAACAGTTTCTCTGGAGGGTTGACCATGTTAGGAACAATGTGCTCTGGCATAGTACAAGATGGTCCTTCTCATCTCCTTAACTGAAGTGTGAAGGGGCTCCCTTCCCCACCAAATTTCAACTGTGAGAACCTGGTGGAACTCCTAGAGGTAAAGCTCACAAAAGTGTAGGACCTCTAATGACTGAGTCCCCTTGGAGTTTTTAACTCTCAAACTTGTCCACTCTGGGCCTCCAGCAATTCATCAATTAGCCTTTAGCTCTTCCTACCCTGGTATTGGAACAGTTCTTATGAAGAATTCAGCTCCTCACTTTCTGCTCTAATAAATTACAATTTTCTATTTTTGCTAGTTGGTCTCTGATTTGGAGGACAGACCTTTGGTCAGTGATCTCATTTCTCTTACAGATCTAAGAAGTATTCCTTATTTTGAAATTTGTTCAATCACTTTTTATTTATTGTTAGGACAAAATGGTGACTTCTAAGCTCCTTACATGTAGAACCAGAGAATGGAATTCCTTAGGTCACTTTTTAAATTTTTAATATTCTGTGCAGCAGAATTTTCCTCTCATTCTAATACAGTCACACCACTATGAGCCCATCAATCAGTAGAAGGATGTGTGGACCCCGCTTTCTGTTTCTTCTTCCTTATCAAAGCAGGGTAAGTATTTCCTTCCAAACTTTGAAGTAAACATTATTCACATGTGTGAATATTGTTATAGCAGGCAATGCAAAGAAAATTATTTTGTGGAAAAGGTTTTTTCTCCTCTATATTGTGTCATGTGATATTTGTTGGGCTCAAAGCACTTTGTATCTCAGGACAAAATTTAAGTATCAAAGTGAGTGTTAAAAACATTTTGTATTAGGGGAGTTTAGAGGAGGGTAAAATAGGCAAGGGTCACAGGGAAGGGTTTTGGAAGGAGTGGGGCTTGCATGTGCCCTGAGAGATAGATGCATTATGAAGAGAGGAGTTTGGGTACTATAGACATGAGGAGTAGCACTATGAACAGGACATACCAAGGAGATGTCATGAAGCTGGTTGGGTTGGAGTGAAGAGATGTGTGGGGAAGGAAGTACAAGTAGGGTCACAAACATGGGACAGATTTTGGAGGGCTATCAAGGACAAATAAGAGAATTAATGACATGAAGTACTTTTATGGGCAGTCCCACTGCAGAGCATGTTAGATTTCAGTTCCTCTCACTCCTTGCTATGAGGGAAATGAAATGGATGAGAAAACTAAAGCATCATGTGGTTCACTTGTTTTCACTCTTTTTTTGCTCCATTCCCTGAAATAATTCTAAAAACCTTATCTCACACATAGACATTTTTCATTTGAATATCAATAAGTTTATTTTCATTAGAGGATAGGAAATATTAAAACTGTTTTAAGATAAAGCCTCTATAGTAAAAATAATTATATTATTAAAAAATTGATGAAATGGATTTAAACTAACTTGTATGACTATAGAACACATTGGTTTGGAAAGGAACCACATAAAATTTTTATTTATAAGCTTTATATAATGTGTTTAGAAAGTTTTACGTAGTCCTAGACAGTTAGGGTAGATTTTAGCTATAACTGGAAATTTGATTTTGTAATGGAAACTACCATTTTGTTCTAGCTAAATCTAAGAAATATTAAGACCTAAATAATAAGGCTAATGATACTTCCAGTGGAGTTACAACTTCAGGGAAGTTTTTTTTTTTTTTTTTGCATTGCTGGCTTAGTTATAAGTAAGTATATGAGACAAGGTAGAGGCTTGTCCTTCATTTATAACAATCTCATCAGGAACCAACCATCTGGTTGAAATGCAAGAATGAATGCTTATTTCTGGGAAACATTTTGATGCTTCATCACAAAATACACCTTTAACATTCTAATAAAAATAAGTAAAATTAGTTACAAAAAGAACTGAAACAAATGAAAAACAAACTTTTCAGCAAACACAGGCAGTTTAATTTGGTGAAACTATCAGACATTTCTGTCTTTATAACTTGCAATTGCCGTATTTCAATTTTTTGCTATGATATCCTGTGTGCAACAAAAGCATGCACTTCATTATGCCTATTGGAAAGCACCAAGGGCCCAGACTCAGGTATATGCCGAGGTACGTGTTGGCTTATTTTCACTTTTTAAGCAAAATTCACATTTTATTTATGTTGAAATAAACTATACAAAATTGACTTTCTTCATTAAAAGTGTCCATATTTTCTCTATTTTTCCTAGATAACCACATAACACATTTTTGTAGATTTTCTAGGTTTTCTTATACAGTAATTTCTTTGTCAACAAGAAGGATGTCATATGGCTGCTGTAGTTATCATCACCCTTTAGTTACTTAGATATTTTTAAAACATATTTTTTATTATTGTTCTATTACAGTTGTCCCATTTCCCCCTCATTGCTGTCCCCTGCCCTGCCCATGTCCTCCCTCTTCCACAGTCAATCCCCATCCTGTTGTCCATGTCCATGGGTAGATCTTTTATTTTTATTTCAACTCTCTTTTGATAGTTGAAGATGCACCCAATGATCCACTCTATTGATTGCTAATTCTAAATGTATTTAGTGTTTCTGGTTGTGTCAAAAACTGCTAGTTGCCTAATATAATTCTCTTCATAGTCCATGATTTTACTTATGGTAGCCATATGCCCAGGTAAATATGTTACATTCACTATCCTGCTCTGCAACATGGGATTGTCATAGTTCTGATTACAGATGTAACCATTAAGGGATGGAGGTTGTTGCTGCTACGAAAGTGTAAGCTCTTTAACAGGAGCAGACTAGTTGGCATAAACTTGCGTTTTTTCTTTTCTTTCTCTTTTTTCTTATTTCTTTATTCCTGCTTGAAATAGGAGATGGCCCAGCACCAGTATCTTTTTTCAGACCATGAAATTGTGGCTCTCTCTAAAGTTGGTGGAGCTACAACTGGACAAAGGTTGACACCTCTTTCCCATGACACTGTGGTGCCACCACACATTCTTTGGATTGCCCAGCTCAGTTCTTATACTTTCTAAGTGAAAAATATTATTTTAGTTAAGTCAAAAGCAATTTTGAATAGCAACAGGAAAAGTAGCAAATAGGAAAATTAAAAACTAAAAGCATCATTTAAAAGATTTCCCATTTTAACATATAAAATTGTATTATATCATAGCAGCACTATTTACAATAGCCAAGTGCTGGAAACAGCCTAAGTGCCCATCAGTGGATGATTGGATCAAAAAACTTTGGTACATTTACACAATGGAATTCTATATAGCAGAAAGAGAGAAGGAACTCGTACCCTTTGCAACAACATGGATGGAACTGGAGAGTATTATGCTTAGTGAAATAAGCCAGTCAATGAAGGACAAATATCATATGATCTCACCCATTACAGGACAATAATGAACAAAACTAACAACAAGCAAAACAGAACCAAATATATGAATACAGTAAATAGGCCTTCAGTGGTCAGGGGGAAAGGGGTTGGGGGGAGGGGGAAGGCAGAGGCAAAGAATGGGAGCAGCTCAGACAAGAACCTAATATAAAGGAACCATGGACATGGACAACAGGTGGGATTGACTTTGGGGGGAATGGGTGGGTGGGGAGGGCGACAGAGGGGAGCAAAAAGGGGATGGATGTAATACAACAACAATAAAATTTAAAATTAAATAAATAAATAAATAAGATTGTATTATATCATAAGTATATGCACCATGCCAAATTTGAAAGAAGCTAGATATAAGAAACACAGGCTATAAATGTGAAAACATGTGATAAGCTGGATTTTATGTAACTTTACTCAAAATTCTATGGAATTTTTATCATAAAGTTGAATGGCAATCTGTGTCTATCACTGTCCCCATTTGATGGAAATCCTAATAGGGAAAATCATTCTTTACATTAGATGGTAAACAACCAAATCTTTAATTTTCAAATTGTGCATGGTCAGAAACAGGAAAGATCTCTCATTTGATGGAAAATAACATTATCTGCCAAAATCCTGAAGGTGAATGCCAAGAACCAGATGAGTCAAAAATTTGCTGGCAAAAATAAAAGCACAAGTTTCAAAATTAATCACATTTCTGAAAAATGCCTGTGATATATTTTTGCTATTTGTGATCTCTACAAGCATGACTATCATTGAAGCCATGCCACACAGTGTACCTGAAATATAAAGCTAGAGTCTAAAAGCAGAGAAGCAGACCCATCTCAGTATTTCTGCCTGGTACACATTGCTCATCTGGGCTAGCACCCTCCCCCGGGTAACCACTGTGTACAGACAGACTTCACTGTTGGCTGATTCACTGGCAAGAAATCATACTCTCAGGAGATGGAAACTGACCTCAATTCTCTGATGTGGATAAACACTTTAAAAGGTGCCCTTGGATTATAGTAGAAGCCTCCTTTGCTAATCTTTACCCACATACTGCTTTCCTCTTCCATGTTCTTGGACCATTGAATTAATACTATAAATAATGTCTCAAAGTTCTTTTAACTATGGAAGCAATCTTATATCTAAATGTCTTCTTAATTAACATCCAATGTGCAAACCAGAATTAAAGCAGAGAAACTGACCTGAAGCTACAAAGTTACAGAGGAGGAGGGGAGAACTTGCCCTGTCACATCTATGAAACAAAAACAAACAAACAAAAAAACAAAACAATTTAAAAAGTCATCCTAGCTAGTATTTATTTGTCTTTTATATGTGAGGTAGTGGAAAAGTAATTCTCCAGGAAAAGAGATTCTATTTCCCTAATATTCCTCACCTTTGGATGCATGTTTATGTGCATAATGGAAGAGCAAGTGAAGATTCATTCCTACAACAAACTTCTAGACTTCCAGAATCAAGACATTATGTGAGATGCAAAGTATGTTTCTCATTCATGGTTGGTTCCAATCACTTTTTTTTAAATGGTCCTTTATTGATATTTTGACTCTGATATTCCAATTAATTAGATAATTCAAATATCATGTCTATCTATGCATTTTAGAATTAAACCTTTCAAAAAAAATAACTTGGAAAATCAACTCAATTTCTTAATCTTTTATTTCTTTAAACATTATTTAATTCACTGTTGGATCTTGAATATGGATAAATTGCATTTTACTAAATACTATTGTACTAAGGTTCAAAAAGTATTTTTGTGTGCATTTAACTTGTGTTGATTTCCTTAAGTTCTTAAAAATACAATATCAACACAGTTCAAATAATCCTATTTAAGAATCTTTTATAGATTAAAAGACTAAGGCACCATGATTCTGAGTTGCCTATAGGTAGGTCTCATTGGAACAAGCCAGAATTGGAACTCAGGTACCCCGAGTCCTCATTGGGTACTCTGAACTCCACTAATTGAGAGGTAATCAGGAATTTTAAACACTGCCATTGTCCATAATACACAGTATTCAGAAGATTCCACAATGATACAGTTTCCAGAAGTTTCTATGCTCTGCTTAAAGTTCCACAAAGCATATCACTGCTTGTCAGCTGTTGGTACATATATAACTAAGATGACACATGATTGTTGTGCAGAAAGACAGGCAGTGCATCTCAAAAGAGAACTAGAAACCCTATCAATTATTACAGCCTCTAAATACTCAGCATTCCACCAGCATGAGCTCATAGGACCACACATAATGATTTAGAATTGATTTTAAGTTTCAGTAGCTGAGAACAAGCATGCAAAAGATATGGAAGGAAACCAAAACTTGGGTAACTGCTTAATCTTATCATGGACAGGATATATGAGAATGAAAGAAAAGTAATGTTTTTCTGGAGGTATTCTTGTTCAGAAGCAGCAGACCTAAAACAAACAAAAACCCCAAACAAAAAGTACAAACATGCACACACACAAAGAAAACCCCAGTGGATTATCTATTAGTAATCCAGCAGTTCATAGAAGATGAAGAGAAAATGTGTAATGATTCACTAATATTAGGGTGAGAGCTCCTGAATTACTACAAATCGCCTATAAACAAGCTGATATTTTTACACATTTTTCATTCCTGAGGCAAATAGAATGCTAATTTGTCTCAATTCAATTTCTTAGTTGTAGTAACTTAGAGGTCAATACACAAGGACAAAAGTACTGGTTAAATTCCATCTGGAAAAGACAAAGATTTTATATTCACATTTCCATTACTGATTCATGGATTTTAAAACCTGCTGCCTAGTTGAACTGTTTAGGATTAAATAAGGTGGTAAAAATTTAAGCACTGCTTGCATTATATCAAACCTGACTCTCATTCTAGGAATTCCCATTTTCAGTGGTTCCATTCACAACCCCTTGATCTTCATTACCCTCCACTTACAGCAAAGTTTGGTGGACTACCTCTGGGCTTAGTCGTTATCAGAGTTATCAGAGATCAATTTTCTGATCTCTTCAATAGTATGAGTTCTTCTCTCATTACCGACCAAA
Organism: Noctilio leporinus; assembly: GCA_004026585.1. Taxonomy (NCBI): domain Eukaryota; kingdom Metazoa; phylum Chordata; class Mammalia; order Chiroptera; family Noctilionidae; genus Noctilio; species Noctilio leporinus. The sequence continues at coordinate 96,059 of PVIW01005327.1, forward strand.
CACAGCCAGCTGCGTATTTCTTCCAACTACACCTGTTCATTCATGCCACTAATCTTCTTAACACTTTTTTTTCAATCAACCATTAACCAGTTCTGGTGGGCTCACTTCATCCCTGACTTAGATCATAAAACAGGTAGACGGATATTTTTTCCCATTCATTCATTTTCCTTTCTCATTTTTCCTTCTGCCTCACCTGTTTTTATCAATTCCCTATTAAAACTAAAACACAACTTCTCTGTGCATACATTTGGCTTTCTTATTTTGTAAATTACCTAGTTATACTCTCCAACCATTTATTTATCCAAGGTGTTGTCTCTTGGATGTTAATATCTTGTTACATGAATTATATAAGTTTAATCTACACATTAATATTTTATTTGTAGAAATTGCAAGTATGTTCTTTCAGGGTTTATATTTTAATTCAAATATGATGTATTTTAATTCACAGAAATTTAAACTTTTTATATAGCTGAATTTTTAAACTTCTGTGTTTTGATCAAGGTATCATTCCTCCTGGCGAAATAAAAATATTTACTTATATTTTCTTCTAACACTTCTAAAATTTCATTTTTCACATTTTAGTGTTTTGAATTATGTATCAATATATCTAATTCACAACACTACATCTCCTTCCAGGATGTCTTACTTTACCTGAGATCACAAAGTGATTTTTAATCAACCCAGCCCAAACAAAGGTTTAAAACAAAACAAGTTTTAAGTTGGATAGGTGCAAAAACCTATGCAAGAATGGTGGCTGGCTTGGGGAACTGAGTTTGATTAGGGAAGTTAGTAAATTGAGGAGGAGGAGCTAAGGAATAAACAAGATGCCCTATGTTATTCTGATTCACAGGTGATAGGTAAAATGTCTTTAAGATATTTATTTTTAAATGTCTTACAGCTCTTTTCATAAGCCTTTCATAGTGAATGATATAATGAAAGGGCTCAATTCCAAATATTATGACATTTTATGCAGTCACTCTTTAAAACACTTCTAAAAAGCCAAAAAGAACATATTGCTAATGAGAAGATGGCAAGTTTGCTTAGTCTTAACAAAATAAGAATAAAACAGATAATCCCCATGGGAGGGGAAGTTGAATCTAGAACTAATATACTTAATGAAGAGGTATAGTACATGGAAGTATATACATTCATAAACAAACAATGTTGTAATTTTCTATGATTTTTTAAAGTGAACCAAATCCATAAAAAACCAAAATTTTAGGGTAACTAGAAAACTTCATTTTCTTAGCTTTTGTACAAGAGTAGATACAAATGTTAAATATGCTATTAATTAAAACTATGGACATAATATTTAAAAACACCAATCCATGCAGTTTTATAGTCAACAATTAGATGTACATAGAACAGATCTTCTGAGTGAGGAATATGTTGCCCCTTTAATAAATATGATATATAGCTTTAGAATTGAGTTAAATAAATTTGTCCCTTAGATCATTCAGTTTCTTCTGGTACGTGTTAGTTTCAGTATCTTGTATGACTCATGATATGACATACAGAGAAAGCAGTAGCAGTCAGCATGGCAACCTTAGTCAATTGTGTGCAGGATTCCAGGTCCTTTTATACCAAATCTTCTAGAGCTTTAAGCTTTGCTGAAGGGATTTATCTATCTGTGAACTCTAGAAATACCTCCATGAGTGCCAAAGGGGGAGTTCTTGGTGTCTCATTCTTGGTTGCCTTAAGAAGAAGCTTGTTGAATTCCCCTTTAAGGACAAATATAACTCAAAAGTTATATTTCCTTGAAATTCAATTTTTTCCAGAACAATTACAAGACAAAGCACTAAGAGTGGATAGAAAAGAAGCAATTTGGATTTGAACGGAGAAAAATGACTGACAGATTAGAAAGGGTATCTTCCCAATGCATTTATGGTGATGAGAGAGCAGAAATACTGGTGAGGGAGCTGAGAAAGTGGCCGTCTGTGTCAAGCCATGGGTCATCATGAACAGATCTAAAACAATAATCTTAGTGATTATGAAACATACCATTCCACCGACCTTGTCTTATCATTATCAGCAGAAATGACCCAAACATGCTTCTATGTGAACTTTCAAATAATTCTGCAGACCAAAGCTGAGGCTACAGTTGAAAGGAGGACTCCTGTCCTCACAGAGTGCAGAACTCAGAGCATAAACAGAATTTATACTTCGGGGAAGGACCCGAGAGATCAAAATATAGGTGGGATCTGATCTACCTGGGAATATTGAGCAAAACTCTCAAAAGGATGCAGATCCTCCTCACTGATTCATGTGTTGAGCTTATGTGCTGACTGTCTATAGTGCAATATAGTACAGCCACACAGTGACATTAACAATATTCTATGGTAAGTGAAAAGGTACAGAAACATGTAGGTAAATTTGGGAAATCACTTGAACTCACCTACTCCAGTCCCAGGTGAAAGCCATTAGTGATAGCTTTGTAAAGAGGAGATGCATGAGCTGAGTGCAAAAAATTGTGGCATTGGGTCGGGAAGGAAAGACAGAAATGAGTCTATGCAGAAAGCACATTCTAACCAGAGCCATGAAGAGAAGAAATAGACTTTGAGAGTAGTGATAAAAATGTTGGGAGGTAGGGGTCCAGGTGATTAAAGGCAAGGAAATGAGAAAATGTAAATCAGTTGAATGAATACTGAATAAGGAGTCCAGCATGTTGAGTCAGAGGATGAAAGCATGTGGCAGAAAAAAGTGAGCAGGTGTGTGTCTTTGTCAGGTCCTCTTGGAGCTTTCAGACAAGTAGATTCTGATAGAGGGCAGGCCTCTGGTCTGGTGATGGACTTAAAGTGGAGCCTTAGGAGATTTATACGGCATGCTTTATTGTAGGCTCCAGGTTTACGACCACACAGGTCGGGCAGCAAGGGTGTAGGCTTCCCCACACACGGTTATTCCACCCTTATTACAGCTGCACTTAGGTTAATGACTACAGGGAGAGTCTATGCATCCTAGCACCTACGCTCCTTTGCAGGCAGCCTGGTGGCTTGGACAAGGGTGTCAGCCTGCCATGCACGATTTGTATTACTGTGTACAGCAGCAGTGCACCTAGCTTACAGTAAAGGCATCTTATATATGCATTGGAACAAAGGAGGCTGTATAAACACTAGAATAAAGAGGCAGTATACCCAAAGTCAACACCTATCTGCTCTGGGTTGCTATATTGGTTACCCTTGAGGTTCAGTGTTCTGGGGCTCTGGGAACAAGATTAGCTTCAAGGCTAGCTAGTTGGCAGACTCCAGCAAAAGGGCCAGCCATGTACAGAGAGGGACAGGGGACCAGACCCTTCCACCCAACCTGATAGTTTCCTAGTGGTGAGATGACAGAAAAGTCAGAGGCTTGAAGGTCATATAAATAAGTTTGTCTTATTTTTTACCTAGGGTTGACCACATGATCAGGGATGCTGTTGAGAATGGAATCTTACAGCAGAGTGAATAATGATAGGAAAGGGAATGAGCTGGAAGCTGGTAAAATATTCAGGCTGTTGGGTCAGTCTGTTCCAAGGTGGCACTAAGGGGATGGGATACTTGAAAAAATACTGGAGAGACAGAATAACTGCATATTGCATATGGCAAGAGGGAAATGTCAACAGAGACCAGAGTTTCTAGCTGGCATATTTACACATTGAAGTAAAGTGGAGTTCAACATGTAAAGATTATGAATCTGTTCACACATCTAAAACATCCTGCATGGAGGATGCTGAAGGGTAGTCAGACCCAAAGATGAGAGCTTTCTGGGCAAAGATGCACTTAAGTAATGGGAATGAATGCATTTGCCATGGAAAAATCTCTCCTTGGTCTTTGCCTTTCATAAATTTTTCCCTCCAGCTCCTCTTTATTCTAGATACATAGTCCCTCTTTATTCAGTCAATCTCTCTATGAATTATACCAGTCCTACCTGGTCAATTATTGAGCTATTTTATCATTTTTCTTTAGTGTTGCACTAATTATGCCATGTGTGGATATTGAGCACTTGAAATGTGTTAGTCTGAATTAAAATGTACTGTAATACAAAAACTTGTATTTTGTATGAAATAATAAAATATTCAACACTTCAATAATATTTGATTACATGTTGAAATAATTTATAAACATAAATTTGTTAAATAAAATATATTATTAAATTGATTCATTTATTTCAGGTACTAGACAATGTTAACTTACATATGTGGCTTGTGTTATTGCTATTCTAGAGTATTAATTTAACACTGTATTATTATACAACTTGAACATAAGATATAAACTTTTAAGATAACTTATGAACTAGAGCATTTATAACCCCTCTTTTTTGAGCATCCTGACTCTCATCTTCTTCCTGTAATCTGTTACTCCAGTAAATATACTCCCTGTAACCTCTGCTGCCACATCACACAAACCTCAAAATTTTTTTTGATGATAAATGCATTTCATTATTTATTTAGATGTTTAAGCTCCTGCACTAGATGTTTTTTACAAGCTGGTGAACACTGACAATTATTTCTCCCACAGAATTATAACCACACATTCCCAGACAGTATAAATATATGGTTGAATTAACATTAATACATATCACCATTTTATCAATTACATAATAAAATAAATTATCAAGTGCCAAATATTAAGTTACACAGCTCGAGAGGCATATAAAACATTAGATGTCTGCTCAATTCATTAGCAGAAATCCACTTTTTTTTGCAGAGAGGATATGCAGGAAGAAAAAGTATCACACTTCAAACAAAAATAAGTTGGTAAAAAAACTTCAGAATGTATAAAAACAAGTACAAAAATTTCAGAATTTGTAGGATTAAGAATTATTTTAGCTATAGCAAAGCATTTCTACCTTTATCTTAAAAAAAAAGATTTACTAAAGAGTGTATTATACATGTTCCATACAAGACAAAGGCAACATTTTACTAAAAATACTTAATACTTCCCTTCCATATTTTTTAGGCCCTCCCTTTAAGTTGTACTGCAAGTGCAAACATTAAAATTAACTGTAAGGTTTTTTTGTCTGGAAACATTAAAGATGTGTGCTTCTTACAAAGTGGATTTTCAAAATGGAGGCTTTCCATAATAGCACAAAATGAGATTTTATAGAAAGATGTTGAATAATCACTAAGACTTTGTATAAAAACCAAAAAGTTGAGCAAACCTGATGTGTACTTGTATGAATGTGGGACATGTAAACATAAAGTGAGCAGGCAAATAACCATATAGGTGCTACATTCTATGCTTGAAATGACTGAAGGGATAAACCTCATAAGGTCCAGAATGTTTATAGGCCCTGGGATTTTAGTTCTGTATGGTCCTAAAAAATACAAGTATTTTCTGGACATTATGGCACCTAATCTTTCTAAATTTCTCATATATTGATAAGATTTTAAAATGGGAATAGATTAAAAGATATAATTCAATACTGTATGATTTCAGAAAAAGTCAATTGGTACAAATGATAAGCACATTTTAAAGTTGAACAGTCAGAATCTTCTGATAAGTGTCAAAATACATTGATTGAAACTCAAACATAGAGGTTGCAATTCTGTCAAGCTTGTGGCCCAGTTAAAACTGCTTTTTAATACTCCTTCATTAAGATTTATTCACCAAGCCAGTATGTTGGCTAATGTGTATGACAAACTAGGTCCTATCTCAAGTTCCACTTCCAAGGTATTGGCATCAGGCATCCGTGTCACTGAATGCAACAGTTGTTTCTATGACCATTGGAGTCTTTGAAGCCCAGCCACATTTTGGGACGATACTTCTCCAAGTACAGAAGTTGCTTGCTATTAAATGTTCCACGCTGCTTTTGTCTTATGAACTGTACTGTGTCTTCTTATTTCATTCCACCTTCAATTAATTCTAGGGCAACAAGCACTGGAGCTCTCCCAAGGCCTGCAACACAGTGAACAGCAATACAACAACCAGGTTCTTCATGAAACTTAATTTTTACAAGACTTAACCAGTCATCAACAATCTGGTTGGATTGTGGTGTACCATCATCAAAAGGCCAATCAAGAACATGGATGCCTTCTTTCTCCACAAGAGTGGTATCATAAGTTGCTTTACGTACTCTTACTATTGTGGTAACTCCATACTTCTTAAGTTCCTCTATAAATTTGTTTAAGATCACATTGGTTGGATTGTGCATAATAAGAAATCTCATGTTCTTGTATGTGACTTCCATAGGAGCTGGGCAATTCACTCGAGCTATGTTAATTTAGTTAAAAAACACTCAATGGGCCCTGGCTGGTGGCACAGTGGATAAGGTGCTAGCCTGCAAACCCAAAGGTCATGGTTTGATTCCCAGCCAGGACACATAACTAGTTGCAAGTCAGGTTGCCAGCCAGGTCTGTAGCTGGAGGCAGGTGAAAGGCAACCATACGTTGATGCCTTTCTCCCTCTCTGCCTCTCTCCCTTCCCCTCTCTCTAAAAAATAATAAATAAAATCATTAAAAAAAAAACACTCAATGGGATTATGAAAGAATTTAAAAATTGAATACAGAAATGATGCAAAGAAACTGAGTCTACTTCAATATACTCCACTTGAAATTCTCAGTACTTTGAGTCTGAAGTTGAAAATAATGGGGAATGAAATAACCTCCTAACAAGCAGCAGCAATTCTTCAATCCACTAATTCTGAGGCAATAGAAAGGCAGTGCACAAGGTTTACCCCCTCCAGGTCAAAATACTTGTAAAAAGCTCTGCAGACTTCAATCTAACACTTCTGTGTCCAGATTAACCACTTTTATGGGGGCTTCTTGCTGGAGTAGTAATGAATTTCTACAGTTCACTTGTCTGCATAGAGGTCGTGCTGTGCCTGGCAGTAATTTCCACTGCCCTTCAGAAACTCCATAAATGTGTGACCAAGAACACCACAGCACTGAGGAATGTGTTTACGCATTGAAGATTGTGGCCTCATCATACAGCTGGTCCGATGCAGCGGCGACACAAATGGCAGAGGTGGCAGCACGTGCATGGCAGGGGGCGGCGGTGGTCCTGGCAAGACAGTGAAGGCTTTACACACAGTGGTGGGGGTATCAGACTGTAACATGCAGTGAACGGCTCCGATGAGAGCACTTAGCCAAGCCGGCCCGCAGTCAACGGAACCAATATGCACGCCCCACACACCTCAAATTTTTAAGCAATTTGTAACTTAAGTAAACGCTTATAAGGCTTCTATGGGAAGGACTATCCCTGTCTTGGCTGTTAAACCAAGATGTACACTTCATGATCACCAGGAGAGAGCTCAGTTATTATATAATAATCATCTTGGTTCTTAAGAAAATGTTAGACTACTGGTACAGGCCCAATGAAGAGAATAGTGTGGAACTTCCTCCTTCATATTCAGGGTAAGAATCTTTACCAGGGAACAGGAAATAAGGTTCTGAATCACTACAAAAATAACATAGGCCTTCAAAAAAGACATATTTGACAACTGGAGGTATATTATGTTAATCTTAATGACATAAAATTTATCAATCTTACTTCCATTTTTTCAGATTCCAAATGAACTGAACTCCCTAACCTGTCAATGTATTCATTAAGTCATTGATTAATGAAACCAGATTTAGACAGCTGACTGTGATCAATTCTGATTCTTGAAAATCATTTCAATGAACTCCAGAAACCTGGGACTTAATAATTGAGCCTACAAAAAAACATTATTTAATTTCTTAATGGTTTCATTAATTACCAATTGATAAAAATATATATTAATTGATTAGTAGAACTTTAAATTAAATGAACAATACTGAATGTGTATGTACTTAATGAAGATTTAAAAAGTAGTTGTAACAGGATACTTTCAGGGATCATTTCTATTTATTACTAAAAAGTAGTTGATATATTATAATTTTCTTATGAAAAAGTTACTTACAAAAACAAATGAACTCCTCAGATTTAAACAAGAATTTCTGATTATTTTTGCTTTAGAATTGCCAGGTAGCACAGGAACAGAAATTAGGAACAGACTCTATTAATTTAAGCTGTATTTCAAAAAACAAGCCTATTTTTTGAAATAAAAAGATAACACTTTTTAGTTCAAAAGTTTCTTGGCAAATTTCTCCTACTTTTTTTATGGCCAGGAAAAAGTGTGTGCAAAAATTGCAGATTCTAGAATACAGGGCCTAATAATCTATTTCTTTTTTCTTTTTTTTTTAATTTTATTGCTCTTGTATTACATCCATCTCCTTTTCTGTCCCCCTCCCCAACCACCCATTCCCCCAAAAGTCAATCCCACCTGTTGTCTATGTCCATGGTTCCTTTATATTAGGTTCTTGTCTGAGCTGCTCCCCTTTCTTGCCTCTGCCTCCCCCCTCCCCCCAACCCCTTTCACCCTCACCACTGAAGGCCTATTCCTTGTATTCATATACTTGGTTCTGTTTCGCTTGTTGTTAGTTTTGCTCATTATTCTCCCATAATGGGTGAGATCATATGATATTTGTCCTTCACTGACTGGCTTATTTCACTAAGCATAATACTCTCCACTTCCATCCATGTTGTTGCAAAGGGTACAAGTTCCTTCTTTCTTTCAGCTATATAGAATTCCATTGTGTAAATGTACCAAAGTTTTTTGATCCAATCATCCACTGATGGGCACTTAGGCTGTTTCCAGCACTTGGCTATTGTAAATAGGGCCACTATGAACATAGGTGTGCATAGGTTATTATGAATTGGTGTTTCAGGATTCTTTGGGTATAGTCCAAGTAGTGGAATTGCTGGATCAAAAGGCAGTTCCATTTTTAGTTTTTTAAGGAAACCCCATACTGTTTTCCACAGTGGCTGCACCAGCCTACATTCCCACCAACAGTGTATGAGGGTTCCCTTTGGCCCGCATCCTTGCCAACACTTGTTGTTTGTTGATTTGCTGATGATTGCCATTCTGACAGGTGTGAGGTGGTATCTTATTGTGGTTTTAATTTGCATCTCTGATGACTAGTGATGTTGAGCATTCTTTCATATGCCTCTGGGCCCTTTGTATATCTTCCTCAGTGAGTTGTCTGTTCAGGTCCTTTGCCTATTTTTTCATTGGGCTGTCTGTCTCCCTGGTGTTGAGTTACATTGGTTCTTTATATATTTTGGAGATCAGACCCTTGTCTGAGGTATCATTGGCAATTATGTTTTCCCATACAGTTTGTTCCCTTTGAATTTTGCTGATATTTTCTTGAGCTGAACAGAAACTTTTCAATTTGATATAATCCCATTTGTTGATTCATTCTTTGATTTCCTTTGCCCTTGGTGAAGTATCAGTAAACATATTTTTGCGTAGGATATCCAAAAGTTGACTGCCTATATTTTTCTCCAGGACCTTTATGGTGGCACTGCTCATGTTTAAATCCTTTATCCATCTTGAGTTTATTTTGGTGTATGGTGTAAGTTGGTGGTCTAGTTTTATCTTTTTGCATGTGGCTGTCCAGTTCTCCCAACACCATTTGTTGAAGAGACTGTTTTGGCTCCATTTGATGTTCCTTCCCACTTTGTCAAATATTAGTTGACCATAGAGTTCTGGATTAATTTCTGGGCTCTCTATTTTGTTCCATTGATCTATATGTCTATTCTTATGCCTGTACCATGCTGTTTTGATGACAGTACCCTTGTAGTATTGTTTGAAGTCCGGTATTGTGATTGCTCCTACCTTGTTCTTCTTTCTCAAGATTGCAGTGGATATTCATGGGCGTTTTTGGCTCCATATAAATTTTTGAAGTATTTTTTCTATTTCTGTGAAGTCTGTCATTGATATTTTAATTGGGATTGCATTGAATATGTAGATTGCTTTGGGTAGTATGGACATTTGAATGATGTTCATTCTTCCCATTCACAAACATGGAATGTGCTTCCATTTATTTGTGTCTACCTTGATTTCTTTCTTCATTGTTCTGTAGTTTTCTGAGTATAGGTCTTTTACTTCCTTAGTGAAGTTTATTCCTAGGTACTTTATTTTTCTTGTTGCTATGGTAAATGGGATTTGTTTTTTCACTTCTATTTCTGTTGTTTCATTATTGGTATACAAAAGTGCTTTTGATTTCTGGATATTGACTTTATACCCAGCTATTTTGCTAAATTTGCTTATTAGGTTGAGTAAATTTTTCGTGGAGCCAATCGGGTTTTGTATGTACACTATCATATCATCTGCAAATAATGACAGTTTGACTTCCTCCTTTCCAAATTGGATACCTTTGATTCCTTTTTCTTCTCTGATGGCTATAGCTAGAACTTCCAAGACAATGTTGAATAGAAGTGGAGAAAGTGGACAGCCTTGTCTAGTTCCTGATCTTAGGGGGAAAGCTTTCAGTTTTTGTCCATTAAGTATGATGTTGGCTTCAGGTTTCTCATCATTGGCCTTTATGATGTTGAGGTATGCTCCCTCTATTCCCATTTTGCTGAGGGTTTTTATCATAAATGGTTGCTGCACTTTATCAAATGCTTTTTCAGCATCTATTGATATCATCATATGGTTTCTTTCTTTCAATTTGTTGATGTGGTGTATTACATTTATTGATTTATGAATGTTGTACCATCTTTGCATCCCTGGGATGAAGCCCACTTGATCATGGTGTATGATCTTTGAATATACTGCTGATTCCGATTGGCCAATATTTTGTTGAGAATTTTAGCATCTATGTTCATTAGAGATATTGGCCTATAACTTTCTTTCTTAGTTGTGTCTTGCCCTGGTTTTGGGATTAGAATAATATTGGCCTCATAGAACGAGTTTGGGAGTCTTCCCTCCTCCTGAATTTTTTGGTATAGTTTGAGGGGGATAGGAGTTAGTTCTTCTTGAAATGTTTGGTAAAATTCACCTGTGTAGCCATTTGGTCCAGGGCTTTTGTGCTTTGGGAGATTTTGGATTACTTCTTTAATTTCACTAGTTGTTATTGGCCTTTCTCTGCTTCTTCTGGGTTCAGTTTTGGTAGATTATACATTGCAAGAAATGTGTCCATTTCATCCAGGTTGTCATATTTTTTGTCATGTAGTTGTTTGTAGTAATTTCTTACAATCTTTTGTATTTCTGAGGTATCAGTTGTGATTTCCCCTCTTTCAGTTCTGATTTTGTTTATTTGGGTCCTCTCTCTCTTTTTCTTGAAGAGTCTGGATAAGGGCTTGTCAATTTTGTTTATTTTTTCAAAGAACCAGCTCCTGGACTTGTTGATTTTCGAATTGTAGTTTGAATCTCTGAGTTATTTAGTTCTTCTCTGATCTTGATGATTTCTTTCCTTCTACTTGCTCTGGGCTTTGTTTGTTGTTGCTCCTCCAGTTCTTGCAGCTTTGTGGTTAGGTCATCTTCATAAACTTCTTGTTACCTTTTTTGGAAGGGCTGTATTGCTATAAATTTCCCCCTGAGAACTGTCTTTGCTGTACCCCATAGGTTTTGGGCTGTTGTGTGTTCATTGTCATTTGTTTCCAGGAACTTTTTTTTTTTTTTTTGAATATTTTATTTATTATTTCCAGAGAGAGAGGAAGGGAGAGAGGTAGACAGGGAGAGAAACATCAATGTATGGTTGCCTTTCACCTGCTTCCAGCCACAGACCTGGCTGGAAACCTGGCTTGCAACCTGGTTATTTGCCCTGACTGGGGAATTGAACCAGCGACGTTTGAGTTCGCAGTCCAGCACCTTATCCACTGTGCTACCAGCCAGGGTGTTTCCAGGAACTCTTTGATTTCATCTTTGATCTCATTGTTGACCCCTTCATTGCTTAAAAGCATGTTATTCAATCTCCATGAGTTAGAGAATTTTTGGGTTTTTCCCTTGAAGTTGGTTTCTAGTTTCAAGCCATTGTGATCTGAGAAGATACTTTGTATCATTTCAATTTTCCTGTATTTGTGGAGGCTTGTCTTGTGACATACCATGTGGTCTATCTTGGAGAATGATCCATGTGCATTTCAAAAGAATGTGTATTTTGCTTCTTTGGGGTAAAAGACTCTGTAGACATCAGTTAGGTCCATTTCCTCTGGAGTGTTGGTCAATGCCACAACATCTCTGGGAATTTTTTGTTTGGAAGATCTGTCCATTATTGATAGTGGGATATTAAAATCCCCTACTATTAGTGTGTTGCTGTCTATGTCTTTCTTAAAGTCTTCCAAGATTTTCCTTATATATTTCGGAGCTCCTATGTTGGGTGTGTATGTGTTTATCAGAGTTATTTCTTCTCGATGAATTGTTCCCTTAAGTATTATGAAATGCCCATCTTTGTCCCTTTTTATGGCCTTCATTGTAAAATCTATTTTATCTGAAATCAGTATTGCTACTCCAGCTTTTTTTTTTTTTCATGTCCATTTGCTTGATATATAGTTTTCCATCCCTTCACTCTCAATCTGTGTCGACCTTTTGTTCTGAGGTGGGTCTCTTGAAGACAGCATATATGTGGGTCATGTTGTCTCATCCATTTGGCTACCCTATGTCTTTTGATTGGTGCATTTAATCCATTTACATTTAAGGTTATTAGTGATTGATACTTATTCATTGCCATTTTCTCCCTTTGTGTCTGTATTCCTCTTTGGCTTTCTCTGTTTCTTCATTTTATTTGTTTACTTATTTTTATAGCAGATCCTTTAGCATTTCTTGCAATGTTGGTTTGGTAGAGATGCATTCTTTCAGTCTTTTTCTGTCTGGGAAGCTCCTTATTTCTCCTTCTATCTTGAATGAGAGCCTTGCTGGGTAGAGTATTCTTGGTTGTAGGCCTTTGTTTACCATGACTTGAAATACTTTTTGCCATTCCCTTCTGGCTTGAATTGTTTCTGTTGAATAATCATTTGATAGCCTTAGTGGAGCCCCTTTATATGTTATTTGTCTTTTCTCTCTTGATGCTTTTAGGATTCTCTTTGTCTTTGAAATTCACCATTTTAATAATAATGTGCCTTGGTGTTGGTCTGTTTGGGTTGATCCTCATTGGGACCCTCTTTGCTTCCTGAACGGGATTCATGTTTTCACTCATCATGTTAGAGAAATTTTCTATCATGACTTTTTTGAACAGGTTTTCCATGCCTTGTTTCTCTTCTCCCTCTGGTACCCCTATCATATGGATGTTGTTATGTTTCATGTTGTCCTGCAGCTCTCTTAACCTCTCTTCAGTCTTATTCAGCCTTTTATTATTCTCTTGTACTGTCTTGGAGTATTTCTCCTCATTATCCTCCAACTCGCTGATCTGGTCCTCTGCTTCCTCTAGCCTACTGTTGATTCCTTCTACTGTATTCTTCAATTCAGAAGTTGTATTCTTGATTTCCTGCTGGCACTTATTGATAGTTTCCATGTCCTTTTTCATGCTGTTGTGGTTCTCAGTAAGTTCCTTGTAATTTCCCTGGAGTTCTTTGTAATTTCCCTGGAGTTCTTTGTAGTTCTCCTGGAGTTGTTTACAGTTTTCTTTGATGTGGCTGAGCTCACTGAGCTTCTCTATCATCATTCTTTTGAATTCCTTATCTGATATTCCAGGTGCCTCTGTTTCATTTTGTGTTTTTTCTGGGGATTCTTCCTTTCCTTTTGGTGATGGACTGA
>PVIW01005328.1:0-19825 GCA_004026585.1 Noctilio leporinus
GAGGAGGAGGAGGAGGAGGAGGAGAAAAAGGTATACAGGGAAAAGAAAAAGAGAGTCAGAGAAGGCCAGCTGAGAAGAGTGCAGGCCATGGTGAAGACTTCGAGAATAAACCAGGTTGTGGCTGGCGAAAGGTGGGTGCCTTCGCGACCTGAGAAGAGAGGAAGGGCCACCTGGAATCGTCCACTATCAGCCCCTTGAGTTTGGGCCCGGCTCTCAGTCCGGGGTGTCAGGTCTGGGCCCAGCCATCGGTGTGCTCTTTAATCTCTCCCCTCCTAGGAGACCACAGGGCGGGGTGGCACCCGGGTGGGGAGGCCCCCAGGGGCGCGCCAGTCCCGGACTGTTTGGGCGCTCTGGGCCAGGCTTTCCAGCTCGCCGGGCCTGACCTGTCAGGCGGATTATCTTCGAGGGAGATTAATAGGGGAGGCGGGCTGCAATAATAATCGTTTTGTTTGATGTGACAACTCTGATAGGCGTTGATTTACTTACAAACTGATAGGCTTTTAATTGAGCGCCTCCGCCGAGCCCGAGATGAAAGGGAAGCGGCGGTGAAAGGCGGCCCGCCTGCCCTCCGGCCTCAATACTGATTAGCCATCTCGACAGTGAATAGTTCAAGGCATTTTCAAACTTTTTGCCTCAACTCTCTCTCCTTCTTTCTCCTCCCATCCCCTCCTCAAATATCTGCCATGCCCACCCTTTTTTTTTTTTTTTTTTGGAGAAGACAAATCATTTCCATTGTGGGCAAATAAAATCCACAGGACATCCACGCCAATCGCCGCCGGGGGTTGGAGGCATTAGGCCTAGCGCGGAGTAATTAATAAACCCCCACCCTCTGGCCCGCTCCGTCTTCGGGGATTTGGCCTCCCCGGCGACTAGAAACTGCTCAGATGCCGGAACCTCGCTAAAGACCGATGCGCGCAGGCCTCCAGGCGCCCCCGTGCGCTCGGACCTTCCGAGTTGGGTTTAGGTAAGAGCTAGTGCAAACTGACCACGACCCTCACGCGCGCTGCACCACGCAGGCCTGCACGAGTGCGTCGGACACACTGCTGCACACCCGGTCCGAGGGACACAGGGGCCACTCTACGGTTACCCCATGTTTTGGATGCTGAGGCTCCGCACCCAATTCCAGAAGGAAATAACAGGGTTTGGACACAGAGGTGAGAGGTTGGGGGTTCCCGGGGGTCACCTCCAGCTTTGGCCACCGCCCCCAGCATACAGTGCCCGGACCTCTTGCAGGGAGGCCGTGGCGACACGCGGCCCACCGCTGAGCCCGCAGAGTCCCTGAGAGCTTTACCACTGATCCCGGCCGGCCGACACCTAGACAGCGGCGCACTCAATGACACTGCACTGACACAGACAGGAGATAAGCGGCTTCACAGACACACTGCTCTACGAAGACTACCTGGGACTTGCTTTCCAAAGATGATCAAGACAACCTTCGCAACCCTGCTTGTGGCCTCCCCACCCTCTCCCAAACTCACCTTCCTCTGTTGTCGAAAGGACACTCCAAATCCCCTTAAACGCAGGTGTGGTCTTTCTCCTACACACAGGAGCACATACATACACACACCAACAAACAGCAGCCCCAAATACACACTGCCTCGCTCGCCTTTTATCCAAATTATCTTTAGTTAAGTTATCATCTCAGGAAGTTTCTCAACCTGAAGAATCAAGGGATAAGATTAAAACGCAGGAAATGAATGCCTACAAGAAAATTCTAAAACTCACCCCGGAAAGTTCTCGGTACCTGTGCGGAGTAGGAAAGGGATGGGGGAGAAGGGGTGGTTAAAGGCGAAAGGGCAAGCGTGCGAGGGTAGGTCCGAAACCCGACCCCCGCGAGTAGAGGTCTCTGCGCCTGGGGAACGCGGGTGGAAACCTGTGTCCAGGCCCGGCCTCCGCCCCCCGCGCGAGTACAGACTGGCTCCTGGCTTCCAGCGCTCCCTACCCCGCCATTTATCAAAAGGATTGACAACAAAAGAAGAGCCGAAGCGGAAAAGTGGGGGAGGAGGATTCAAAGTCTTCCAAGTCCTTCCAAGTAAGGGGATGTGTCCCCCTCTCGCCCCCCTTCCAATTTCTGCGACTTTCTGAAGGTGACCCCCGAACTCGCTCCAGACGCTATCAAAGCCCTGACAACTCACACAGCGGCACAGGCATGCATACACACTTGTGCACCCAGAATCAGTTACACGGAGACACGCACAGCGCCTCCCCTCTTCCTTCCAAACAGCCCGAGTGACGGTGCAAATCGAGGGGAACGCGGCAGTCCCGCTCCGCTTCCCTGGAAGAGCCCGTGTTCCCACAGGCAGCCGCCCCCTCCCTCCCTGGCTCCTCCACTCAGCTCTCCCTGCGCAGGTCAGCCCCGGCTACGAGTTCCAATACACTCGAGCGAGCAGAGCTGAGTAACCCCTGCTACTAAGCCTACCGGGATGGCGCGCAATGGGGGAGAATTGGAGACGGGGCCTGAGCGAGTCTGAGACGTATCTCCCCGGTACACCCACGGTCAGGGCTCTTCTTTGCAGGCTCTCAGCCCTAGCCACGATCAGAGGAGGTTCAAAGAATTGAGAGGGATACCCTGTCATTGACTGTCAGGACTCGAGGATATGTTGGTGATGTGGCTCTTAGGAAATAGTCTCCTGAGTTTGGGTTCAGGGCACTCCAGAGGTTGGAATTCGCGGCAGGCTAGCCGCTTGGCATCCGCATTCTACATGCCTCAGAGGGAATATCCTAGGGAAGAAAAAACGATCTCCTGTGTTTGACACCGCCACCTCCGGTCTCGGGTCCCCAGAGTCGCTCTGAACTCCGCGGCCCCAACAGACCGAAGTCCCCAGAGGTGGAAGGGTGTGTCTCTGCCTCCGACCTCGAGAGAGGTGAGGCGCACACCCCAGGCCTGCGCACCCCTCTCTGCACCCTGCCGGCACCTGCGCACTTGACTCTCACTACTCATTTTCTTGACATTGAGCGCCTCCTTCCCCTCTTTCATTCTTTTTCTTAGAGCCCCCACCCCTCTCCCATCCCAGGAGGCTGCTCCTCTTTCCTCCTCCTCCGGTTTCCCCTCGATCTCTTCCTTCCTCACCGTCTCTCTCGCCCTCTCTTTTCCCCTTCAAGTCGCACCCGCCTTGTAATCAGCAACAAAAGCTGACATAAATCACGGGCGGATTGACAGGAGCTGACAAATAACTGATTGATTGCGGTCGAGGAACATTGACAATTGACGGAGGGGTGGAGATGCCCAAAGAACTTGGCGGGATGGGGGGAGGGACAGGAGAAGAGAGGGTGGCAAGGGAGAGTAAGAAGTGGGGGCTGAGTGTGAAACAGAGGAAACATGTGACCATCGCTCCTGCCCCAATCTGCAAGTCCCCGGGCGTCACGTGGCCGGGAAGGGCGGGGAGCCCAGAGCACAACTCCGAGAAAAGCCTCCACCGCTGCCCACCTAACTTCTGGTTTCTCCGCCGCCAGATCTCGGGAAATCAAATCGGGCGGGCGGAGTTCCTCAGCACCCTCTTCCCACCTTTCCTTAGGCTGGCAGCCACGCTGCGAGAGATTTCAATTATTGAGGGGAAGAACATATTTGGTGTTTGGGCCCCCTGTGAGCCCCTGGAGTTGATGCTCCGGCTGTCGTCCAAAGTCTTGCGAGGGCGCCTTTTAAACACCATCTCAATCTGTTCGTCACACGCACCCTCCCGCAAAAGAAGGCTTCAGTTTATTTTCGAGCCGGGAAAAGGAACGAGACGAGGAGAAAAATAGAGGGAGGCGGCAGATAGCAAACGTAGAATAAAAGTCCAGCTCCCCCTCGGAGCGAAATCCAGGGAGGGGACCAGCCTAGGGGAGAAGAGGGAGGCGGTGAGGAGGGAGCTGCCCATTAAAACCAGCGCTGAGAGTCCAGGCGGCGGCGGCGGCGGCGGCGCGGGACGCGTCACATCCCCTTGACCCTCCAATCACCTCGGGCTCCCATTTGATTGGAAGGCGGCAAAGGCTTTAATCTCCCCCTCGGTGCAGCTGCTTTTGAAGTGAGTTTCCTCGCCAGAGACCCGGCTGGACAGGCGGCGGCTAACTCCACCGAGAGCAGCGCCAGCGCCCGGCCGCGAGTACGCAGCGCAGGAGCACAGCGAGAGGCGGACACGGCGAGCCACCCGGCATTCCCGCAGTCGGGCCGGCTCCTCGGAGTCGGCTACGGCTCCGCTGTGGGCCACCCAGGATTATTAGCTGCTGGCTCCAGGCGCCAAGAAGGCGCGCTGGGCACCCGTGGCCGCTGCGCCGGCTCCTCCTCCTCCTGCTGCTGCTCCAGCTCCCCGGGCGAGCGCGCAGCCCGGAGCCCGCCCCGCGCTGCTCCCATGCGCGCGGGTGGGTCATGAGCACAGCGCCCTCGCTTTCTGCCCTAAGAAGCAGTAAGCACAGCGGCGGCGGCGGCGGCGGCGGCGGCGGCGGCGGCGGCAGTGGCAGTGCGGACCCTGCCTGGACCAGCGCGCTCTCTGGAAATAGCTCCGGCCCCGGCCCAGGCTCGTCCCCGGCCGGCAGCACCAAGCCTTTTGTGCACGCGGTGCCCCCCTCTGACCCTCTCCGCCAGGCTAACCGACTGCCCATCAAGGTGTTGAAGATGCTGACCGCACGGACTGGCCACATTTTGCACCCCGAGTATCTGCAGCCCCTGCCTTCCACTCCCGTCAGCCCTATCGAGGTAAGGACCCTCTCCCTGGATCGTGCTGGATTGGGACCACCACCCTGGCTGCCGCTTCACGGATCTCTTTCTCTCGGGATCTGGGGGTGGAAGTTGGTAGCCAGAATGAGGAGGGGTGGCGAAGTGATTCAGTTCCAGGATGAGGAAAGAGGATAGTGCTCCCGCACCTTAAAACTAGGGCAGAAAGCGGGGAGGGGGTAGAATGGGTTGTGAATGTTAGGAGGCAAGGCAGCCAAAACTTGTTTCATCCTTTGGTGTTAAAGCCCCTACCCTGACCCTGACCCACTCACTTACTGCCCGGAAGACGGACGGGAGCCCGAAATACGGTTCCAAAGTCGCAGTCCTCGGGTTCCCCGGAAGCTGCTATTTGTGCCTGGCCTCTCAGGCGCAAACCACCTGAGCCATTACTCCAAAGAATTAGGGGTGGGGTGGGGGGTGTACAGTTCTAGGTTCAGGAGTCAGAAACCAAAATATTTTGTGTGTTTTTTTAATCCAGTTTAGCGCTTGGAAAGGACATAAAAGATCCTGTTTGCAGAGGGTGGGGGTCTGTTACCTTTCTCAAGGGCGAGTGTGTGTAGAGGCTAGAGTGAATACTGCCTAGAATTGCGCCTCAGGGCTGGGAGGATCTTCGCAGGCCGCTGCAGAGGGGCGTTTGAATACTAGAAGCCAGGGTTCTAAAGGATTTCCCCCCTTTTTTTCTTTTTGTGCCCACCCCCACCACGCCCCGCGTCTGACCCCGCAGCTCGATGCTAAGAAGAGCCCGCTGGCGCTGTTGGCGCAAACATGTTCGCAGATCGGGAAGCCTGACCCCTCGCCCTCCTCCAAACTCTCCTCGGTCGCCTCCAATGGGGGCGGCGCGGGTGGTGCCGGCGGCGGCGCTGGGGGTGACAAGGACGGAAAGTCGGGGCCCCTCAAGCTGAGTGACATCGGCGTGGAGGACAAATCGAGTTTCAAGCCGTACTCCAAACCCGGCTCGGATAAGAAGGAGCCGGGAGGCGGCGGAGGCGGTGGCGGCGGGGGTGGCGGCGGCGGCGGGGGGGTTTCAGCGGAGAAGTCCGGATTCCGAGTACCGAGCGCCACCTGCCAGCCATTCACGCCCAGGACAGGCAGCCCAAGCTCCAGCGCCTCGGCCTGCTCACCAGGAGGCATGCTGCCTTCGGCCGGGGGCGGCCCAGAGGGCAAGGATGACAAAAAGGACCCCGACGCGGGCGGCGGCGGTGGCGGCAGCAAAGGCTCCGGAGCCGCCTCGGCCGAAGGGGCACCCACGGGGCTGGCACACGGCCGGATTAGCTGCGGCGGCGGGATTAATGTGGACGTGAACCAGCATCCAGATGGGGGCCCCGGGGGCAAAGCTCTAGGCTCGGACTGTGGTGGCTCCTCGGGTTCCAGCTCGGGCTCGGGCCCCAGCGCACCCACCTCCTCCTCGGTGCTGGGCTCTGGGCTGGTGGCGCCAGTATCGCCCTACAAACCAGGCCAGACAGTGTTCCCTCTGCCTCCCGCGGGCATGACCTACCCAGGCAGCCTGGCTGGGGCCTACGCCGGCTATCCGCCCCAGTTCCTGCCACACGGCGTGGCGCTGGACCCCACCAAGCCCGGCAGCCTGGTGGGGGCGCAGCTGGCGGCCGCCGCGGCCGGCTCTCTGGGCTGCAGTAAGCCGGCTGGCTCCAGCCCCTTGGCCGGGGCTTCGCCGCCTTCCGTGATGACGGCCAGTTTGTGCCGGGACCCGTACTGCCTCAGCTACCACTGCGCCAGCCACCTGGCGGGGGCTGCGGCAGCCAGCGCATCGTGCGCCCACGATCCCGCAGCTGCAGCAGCGGCGCTGAAGTCCGGATACCCGCTGGTGTACCCCACGCACCCACTGCACGGAGTGCACTCGTCATTAACGGCTGCGGCCGCCGCGGGCGCCACACCACCCTCCCTGGCGGGTCACCCGCTCTACCCTTACGGCTTCATGCTCCCTAACGACCCACTCCCCCACATCTGCAACTGGGTGTCGGCTAACGGGCCGTGCGACAAGCGCTTCGCCACGTCCGAAGAGCTGCTGAGCCACTTGAGGACCCATACGGCCTTCCCCGGGACAGACAAACTGCTTTCGGGCTACCCAAGCTCGTCGTCTCTGGCCAGCGCCGCAGCGGCCGCCATGGCCTGCCACATGCACATCCCCACTTCGGGTGCTCCAGGAAGCCCGGGGACGCTGGCGCTGCGCAGCCCCCACCACGCCCTGGGACTCAGCAGCCGCTACCACCCCTACTCCAAGAGCCCGCTCCCCACACCCGGCGCTCCGGTGCCGGTGCCCGCGGCCACCGGACCCTACTACTCCCCCTACGCCCTCTACGGACAGAGACTGACCACCGCCTCGGCGCTGGGGTATCAGTGAGGGAGGGTCGAGAGGGCTACCAAGGGAAAGAAAGGAGCTGGGGGGAGGGGAGGAGTCGAGGGAGGGGCGGGAACAGGGAGAAGCAACTGTCACCGGTGAGTGGGGATGACCCGGGCCAGTCAAGGAAAATATATACACTGCATCTATCTACCCGAAAGAGCGACCGAGACCCGGTGGGCAACTCCGCTTCTCCCCACATCACCTCCCCACCCAAACTTTATAAAAGTTGGAAAAAATCATTTGACTTTTTATAGAAAAAGAAGGAAAAAGTAATTGAGAAAGTGTTCATCTGAGGACTGCATTGGTGGACACTGGTATTTATTTATGTTAGCTCCAAGCGGACCCGTGGTTCTAAAGTGCATTATTTAGTTTGAGCTCCGTAGATAACAAGGAAAATGGGGAATTAAAACTTGAGGGTAAAAATGGAAAACAAACCCTCCCTCCCTTGTAGATTATAAATAAATACAAAGCCGCCACAGAACTAGAGGTCTTCTCTTTAATGTTACTTTAAAATTGCTATGATTGTATTGTACGTTCTTATTTAATGTCTGATTGAAATACAATTCACATGCATGTTTGTTACAAAAAAAAAGCAAAACAAAACAAGTCACAATTTGTCAGCTCTGATTTCAAATTGCAATTATTTTTAAGGTGTATACCATCGGAAGAGAATGGGTATTTTTTTGTATGTATTCTGGAAGAAAACAAAAAAAAGGAAAAACAATTCTATTCCAAAACCTCATTTGCCTTATTTTGTTCTTTAAAAGGAACACTTAACTATTTTTAATTTTTAAGTCCACCCGCTGAGAAGGGGACAAGTAAGGTTTACGTCATGTACTAAAGTAATAGACAATGTATCGCTTTAAAGATTAAAATTCCGTATATTTGATGTATTAAAAGGTTTTACTTCTTATTATTATCTTTTTTATTTTTTGGTTAAAAAGAAAGAAGAGCATGGCAGCCGCCGTGGGTTCCCTGGGCCTCATGCTCACTACTTCCCAGGACCGTGGCCGCATTTCCGATTGTTTTGTTGTGATTTTCAGGAAGAGCCAAGTCTTTGGAAGGGCTGGCGAGCAATGGGGTTTGGTCTTAGGAAAAATATTTTTCAAGGAGGGATTTCACAATTTGAACAGATATCCTTAGCTATTGCTCATTTAGTTTTTAATTTTTCTCTCAGCAGCCTGTTTATTAAAAGTGAAAGAAAAGTGATTTTGGAAATTTTCCTCTTGAGATTTTTGGGAGTTTGGGTTTCGTTTTGAGCAGAGAGCAGCGCAGGCCCGGACTCGCCCGGTGGGTCTTGGCCCTGGGGAGGTGCCGCCGCCCGCTGTTGCACCCTTTGCTTTCCAAACAACACCTTGTTCCGGGCTCGCAGCCCGGATAGATAGACTAGGGGACAGAGGACACTTGGGAACCTGTTTTCTAGGGCTAGGGAGAGCGCGATGGAAACCCTCTTATCTCCCGGGGAAAAGTGAGTTCGCTCTCCTTTTCTTCATCCGGCTACCGAGGGCCAGAGATGGCCGCCAGCCGACCCCCTTGAACTCCCCCTCTCCCCTCCTCCACATCTCCCCCGGGTCTTTCCTCTCTCTGGAGTCGGGACCCTGCGGCAAGCCGGGGCTGCGGCTGCTTTTCCGCGTCCCGATTACTCCGCAGCCCGCCATCTATCCCCGTCTGCGAAGCAGGAGAGCGCGCCCCGGCACGGGATCCGGAAACCCCTTTAAATTCGACACTGCGAGGGTCCTGGCTCTCATTCTCCTGCTTTCTGGGGCGACCAGGTGGGCGCCGAGTGCGGTTCTGGGCTTCGAGCTGCACTAAGCAAAACTGCGGTGGGACCCTATGTCCCTGGGCGGATCTCCAGTTGGAGCGGCCGGGCTGAGCTGCCTGAAGCGCCAGTGGAATCGCGCTGAGAGAAGCCCTGGCCATGTTTTGGTAGGGGAAAGGGGGGCACTGTTCGGGGCATTCTCCCTCCCCCCTCTTCCCACTCACAGACACAAGCTCCTACTCCAGGCCTGGGCGTGACTCTGGTCCTGTGGCTGGGCACTCACCCTCCAGGTCCGCAGGAGCTCAGGACGCAGAGCGTGCCTTTCCTGAGATCCCGGGACGTCGGAGTCGCGTCGCCTGACTCCTGGGGTCAGGCCGCTCTGGGTGCTCGCAGACACCTCCCTTTCTCCGCGCCAAACTCCTGCTGCCTCTGGAAGCTCGCTGCCGCGCAGAGGCCGCCCTCGGCCTTGGGCCTTGGTAGGTAAACCGCGCGGCACCCCCACCCCCATGCCCGCCATTTGCTCAGAGATTGGTGACTTTGAGAATTTCCACCTCCTCCCAGCGTTAGCCTCACTGTTGCGGGGCCTTTTCCCGGGTTGCACGCAGGCAGCCTCTGCGACGCAGCGGGGAGCTCCCAGGCCTCCGCCTGGAGAGGACTTAGTGGAGACTCCGGCTCCGACGCCGATACCTAGAAGAGGGCAGCCTCTGGCGCCTCCTAACCTCTAGCCTGGACTCCCCGACTCCGGAAACGGGAGCTGGCGCTCGAGGACGACCCTGGCGAGCGGTGACCGGGGACTCCGCAGCCTTGCTCCCACTCTAGTCCAGCTAAGAGAGGCTTGGTTGGGCCTGGCGGGGCCTTAGCTCGTCGAGAACCCCGGCCTATGGAGAGGCTTGGCACCCCCAGGTTCTCAGACAGACACGACCCCTCCTGCGAAGTGCTAGGGGAGAACATCCAAGGAGGTCGTGTGGCCTGAAATCGACTCCTGCCCCACAGCTTGGGACGGGAGAGCCGGACCCTTGCTCACCCTCTCTCCAGCACCAGCCACACGCCCCTCCGCTCCACACGCTTCTCCCTTCTTTGCCCGGCGTCTTCAAGCAGGGATACTTGGGACACCCACATCTCGTTCGCCCGGACCCGCCTGGGCGGAGATGAGTCTAGAAATTCCCCAGCGCTACAATTTCAGGTCTGGGGCCAGCTGGGAGACGAGCTGGGCACACTTGTGCCTTTGTACCCACTCTTGGTATTTCATTAACAAAAATCAAAACGAAACGCCTTAAAATTTTAATGAGACCTCCATCCTGGAGAATCTACTCGTGGCAGCAAAATTCCACAGCTGGGTGCCCGGGGGCTGGGGGTAGATAGACGTCATCCCCCGACGTGTTGGACGGAGCTGAGTCACCCCGGGCTTGGGTTTTAGAGAAGAGAGGGTACCAATTTGTGCGGAGGGTCCAGACCAAGGTGCGAATGCCCTCGGGAAACAAACGCCCCTCCCCGCCGCGCGCCCGAGGCTCTCTCGGGCTTTCTGTTCAACTGCGGCAGGATCCCGGCGCACCAGCCTGCTGTCGCTGATCCCCGAGCGGAGCGCGGCGTGTCCGCCAGGCGGCGCTGCGGAGTCCGGAGATGCAAAAGGAGACTCCAAACCTCCGCCAGTGCGCGGGCGGGCTGGGTGGTCATACTGAGACTGTGCGCCTCCACCTTCGCTGGGCTTTGGAGCGGTGTCCCAGAGTCTCCTTCTTGTAATTCTTCGCTCCTCTCCTGCTGAGGGCCATGTCCTCTGCACTTCTCCACCTGCTCTTTCTACTGTTGTGTTCTTGCTTTCTTTCCCTATCCCGGAGGAGTTGGCCCAGGTGTCACAGTCACTCCCCAATCCTGAGGCTCCCACCGCCACCCTGGAGGTTCCAGGAGGCCACCTTGTCTGTCATACTGAAGAGATCCCCACACACTCATACATTCATTCACCCACTGGGGCCTACCCCTTATCAAGTGCTGTCCATTTCTTTACCAGCCCCTAACGCAGACGGAGAAACACAGGCAAGGCCAGCAGAAGCCTTTTGCTCCATCCAGTCCCTGCCCGCGTCTGTACGTCTGGTGATGGCACTGAGTGACCCTGGTGTCTTTGTGCTGGGTGACCTTTAAGCTGTAAGGAAAGGCGAACAAATAAGCCCTTCTAGTTGATGAACCACCTGTGCTTTAGGAAAGGGTAAAAGTTGCCCAAAAGGTAAGGCCTGTGCCTGAGATGACACCTGATAGCCTCTTCTGTATATTTTGGCTTAGAGTTTCTCACTCACTGTGGCTAGAGGCCCAGTCATGCTCAGAATGACAGCAAAGCTCAGGGTGACCCCATTCTATTATGGACTGAATCCAGCTGCATTATCCTATATGAATTATCCCATTTAAACTTCACAACAATTACATTAAGTCATTAGAATCTTTATCTCCACCATATAGGTGGGGAAACTGAGGCTCAGCAAGGGAACGATATGAGCTTGAGGTCACATACCTAGTCAGAGATAGAGTTTATGCAGTCTCACCTAGGCTGCTCTCAATTGAGAAGATTTTAAAACATAATAATGCCAGGAAACTATAGGTTCTGTTTTAGTTGAGAAAGAGTGTAATGGCCATAATTTTGTTGTTGTTTTTCATCTTCAAGTTTTCAGTGTTATTATTATTTTACTTTTCATTAGAGAGATTTTCAAACATATGCAGATGAGGTCACCCAAAACCAGAGGTAAAGAAAATGGTATAACAGACCTCCATGAACTCATCACCCAGCCTCATGGCTAACTGTATTTCCTCTCAACCTCCTCCAACCTGCTTCCCCCCATTATTTTGAAGTGAATACGGACATCTTATCATTGTATCTCCTCAAGTGTTTGTCACTTTCAGCCAAGGTCTGAACCATTCCAAGGCTCATCCCTCCACCCTGCCTCAACTGAGGCTTGGTGAGCTTAAGGACATTACTCAAATTTAGTGAGTACACAACAAAGCTGGAGTTTAAACCCATTTTGATCAGACCCAAAGCCCAAGCAGTTTTCCCTATTCTGTGCTGGGAATCCCCCGAATCCCCAGGGACAGTGAGCCCTCTCTGCCCAGTGTGACCCCAGGGCTTACTCCAGAGGTGCTCTGGTTGTGAAAAGACTCTTGAGCCCCTGGCTAGCAGCAGTGCCTGGAAAAGATGCCCACAGCACAAGGGACATTGTGATAGCAAGAACAACTTAAAGCCACATGGTGCAGTGAAAATAGTATAAATTTGGGGACGGCTGATCTAAATCATAGTTTAGCTCCACCACTGGCTCAACTCAGAGCCTTGGTTTTCACATCTGTAAAATGGGGGCATTGATAGCAACTTAATAGTGTTGTTGTGAGGCTCAGGTGAAATAATAAATGTGAAAATGATTAACCAACTCTCTGACCTGCACTGGCTCTTAGTAAAGACAGGCTTTTTTCTTCTTCCCAAAGTCTCATTTTATTATGACTAGTCCTTTACTCCAGAACTAACTATGACCCACAGGCTCAGATTCTCATGCATCAGAATGCCTATAATTATGATTCATCTTCTGATTTGGCCCCTCTTTGCCTGTCCTTCCTTGTGTCTCACCAATCTTCACAGTTCAGATATCTTCCAACCAGCTAGTTCCTCAACACCTTGGTTGATGGTGTTCATCATATACTCCTTCCCTAGAATGGCTTTCTCCCAATCCTTCCCTCAAAACTCAGCTCTTCCAGGAAGCCCTCCAGATTTCTCCTCACCACACACTGATATGTTTCTCACTTTGCACTAAGTAAGTGCCTAAGCACTTACTGCAAAGGCAGGGGGTAGAAGTATAAAGACTACTGGACTAGGGACAAGCATGTCTGGGTTTGGGTGGTACCTCTTCATAGCTGTGTGACCATGGACAACTCACTCATGGTCTCTATGAAACTTGGCTCAAAAACTGATAAACGATTGAACATACCATTGGTGAATAGCACATTCACTGACAATAACAGTGTTAATAAGTAATATGTATTGCACACTTACTTTCAAAGCACTCATCTAGTCTTATTATTATTATCCTCATTTGACAGGTGAAGAAATCGAGGACTGGCAAGAAATAACATGTCTGCTCCAGAGCTCAAGTCCTTAATTATTGTGCTACACTGTGCTAGTCCTGTGTCTGGAATCTTTGTCCTCCACCTTCTTTTCCTAATTATCAGCAACTCAAAACTTCTCATTCAAATCTCAGGCCAAGGTCACCTCCCCCTGGAAGCCCCTTTCCCCATAATCCCATTGGAGTCAATGCCCTTCTGTTTGCTCCTGTAGCACCTGTCCCTCCCACCATCATACTCCCTTTATATTTTCCTAATAGCTTGGACTGTGAGACACTGGGGATGAAGAACTATCTCCCATACTTCTTTTTACATAGTAGATGTTCAATAAATGTTAGAGGGAAGGAGGGAAATGGAAGGAACAAAGTGAAAAAGTAAAGGGGAAACAGAGGAAAAGAAAAAACAAAAAACAAGGGACAGGAGATGGGAAAGAATGAGGCCCTTTTGGGCAAGGTGATTTTTCTGAAGACAGTAAGAGGAAAAGTAGCAGTGGTCTTAGAGGAGCTTTAAATATCTTTGCTCATGACACAAAACTAGGAGCTTGGTGAGCTTCCATGCATCACTTAGAAATTGCATTTGTTGACAATAACAATGATCCTTAAAAAGTGGCTTAAAGAAGATAAATGCTCTCTTCTCTTAGTCTTGAAATGCTCAGTTCAGATTAAGAATGGTCCTCAATCATCAGAAACTTAGGGTTCTTCTATTTACAGCTGTGCTAGCCCAACCAGGAAGACTTCATCCTTGTGTCATCTCTGATTCCAAGATTGCTGCTTGAGCCCAGGGACCATTACCTCATTCCAAACAACAAAAAAGAGGAATGAAAAGAGGTAAAAAAGAGTCCCCTCCTTTTTGATGAGCCTTTCTGGAATCCACACACATTCTTCAGCTTATACTTTATTGAGTAGAATGTAGTCATATGACAATACTTAGCTGCAAGGGAGGCTGGAAAGCATAATGTTTGCCTGGGCACACTGATGCCTTAAATAAATTCAGGATTCTGTTACTCAGGGGAGTGAGATGGATGGAAGTTGGGACAGAATATTAACAGACTCCCCTGTAATATACAGATGGGTTCACCCAGAACTGGATTCAGAAGAGAACTTTCTTGTTCTTGGTCTTCCAGGGGGTCACTGGATGGTAATTTCTACTTCTAACCACAGATTCATGTTGACAAAATAGGCAGAAGTGGAACTTGATAAGCCCACAGAATTGTAATTTAAGGTTGGTGGGTTTTGTTTCTCTTAGGTGACTGAAGATGTATACTGCAATGATTTAGAGTGGGATTTGTCAAAAGTAACTTTTAGCCCTGTAAAGAACTTTGGTTAGAGAACTGTTTGTTTTGGCCCTGCACCCGGCACACAGCACAAGACCAGAAGAAAGGATCATCTTTAAAAACAAAACAAAACAATGGGGTGGAAAAGCAGTAACATTGTAAACCTACTTCCCATCCCCTTCCATGTTGTTGATAAAAAACTGAATAAAGCCTCCAACTCAAAACAGGCAACCTGATGCTAAATCAACTTTGCACAAACCCTGCCTTAAATAATTGTGTAACTACAGAAACCCCTAAGAAACAAGCCATGACCAAAGAGAACATAAATGACATCACTGAATCAAGTTTCAATTGTATCTTCATACACCCACACAGTGGTGGCCCTCAGCCCACACTGGATCAGGAAGGTGTGGGCAGGAGATGGGGGCCTTGGAGAAAGGAAGAGGAGATTCTTAGGACTGGAAGGGGTAAGGAGAAATCAGGAACAGGGATGGGTAAATGTGTGTTTTGGTTGCCCTGTTGCTAGAATCTTCCTCAGCATCAGGTGTCAACAAAGGACAGTTCAGAGTTCTGGGCTGCCCTTTTTATGTGACTCTCTGTGTCTCTGCCTTTTTTCCCCCTATACACTTTACAAACATCTCTCCTCCAGATCCTACAGAGGCAAATCCTGTGGTGTAGGAATTCTGCACACTCCACATTAATTCTTAAGCCTTATGTGGACTGAGGAAAGAATACAGAAACCAAAGCCTCTTTTTTCTCTTTTATTTTCTTTCTTCTTTCTTTCTTTCTTTCTTTTTTTAGACTTTGGTAAAAGTAATGGCCCTCTTTATAGAACTAAGTACACAACTTTGGAAAAATAATTTCAAATAGTTCATGGATCTGCAGATTTTAAATCTTTGATCTTGAAGAAAATCCTTAACTATAAAAAGAACATGCCCTTGGGAAATGCCTCAAGGGACTCTGGGTTTCCTTTCTAAAATTATTCTGACCAAGATCACATTCCGTGTTATTAACTTTAATAAATAACATTTATGTCAACCTACCATAGGCCAGTATTAAGCTGTACAACCTTCATGATAACTCTATGAAGTGGGCTCTATCATTAGCCCCACTTTATAGATAAAGAAACTAATGCACAGGGGCACAAAGTTACTTACCCAAAGTCATACAGAGGTGGGATTCTGTTATAGGCCGTTAAACTCTGGGGCCATTTTTTGTGTTTTTCACCACTACATAGTAACCTTTACCTCTGTACACTGAAGCCTTTCTCCCCAAATGCAGGAGTCAGACCCCACTCTGTAGTGTGCTATTATAGAATCAGCTTATACTGGCTCCCATGAGCCAATTGTACACATCCCTTTCCAAGATCTCATTCTGTGGCATTAAACTGACAGATTGAAATCAGCCACAATGGAAGTATTTACACCACAGCAGTTGACAAACACTTCATGTGAATGCTTTTTTGCCCTGTAGAGCTATTTATAAAGCATTTGCCAGTACACCACTGGACGCACTTATTCTAGTCCCACTCAGATGGCTACAACCTGCAGAACCAGCCACCCATGCCCTGAGTCAGTGGGAAGCAAGAATTTCCTCCCTGCCAGCGAGGAGGATTTGGATATGATCTGCTGCCCCCAGGCTTAGTGTGTAGAGTATTTAGGGAGAGTGTAGCTCCCTTCTTGGACTCCACTATACACAAGCCACCTTCCAGCTGCCCTCTGTACCTTTCCTCTCCTAGAACCCAAGTTTGGTCATCTGGGGGCTTAGCCTCTTCTACACAGGTCCAGTTACTTTGCACCACGGGAACTAACCACTGTGAGATGATCCTAGCAGCCCACCTGATGTGTGGAGCCATTGGTTGGCGAGAAGCTCCTGCAGCTTTCCCAGCTCTGTACCCGCCCCCACTGGACTCTTGGCTATGGAGGGCAGCCAGATGTAGTTGAACTCTGCCCCTGTACAGTTAATTGTAGGCAGCAGGCCTCTCCATCCTGCGCCACTAGGTATCAGCCCTATATCCTCTCCATAACCTTCTGGAGCACCCAGCAAACTGCCCATATGGGACCAAGACAGTTGTGACCATGCACATTCTCTGACTTTTGTCCATAGAGAATCCCCACCCCACAGCACAGATTCCAGTGGGCCGGGCCTCAAGTGGAGCCTGCCCTGGTGCCCTCTTGCCAGGCAGAGTCTCAGGCCACAGGAAAGAAATTGTTTTATTATTATTATTATTTTTTTTTTTTTACCATTTAGTGAACATTTTCCTTGTGCCTAGAGCTTTATATTTCTTTATATCTTTTATAACCCCTACAAGAGCTTTAGGAGTTACGTAACATGTTACTCTTATGTTACAAAAGAGGGTGAATAACATGGTTGAAGTCACACAGCTAATAAGTGTGGGCTGAAATTCAAGGTCAGAGCTATCTCACTCCAAAGCCCATGCCTACAAAACTTGTGTATTTCAACCCACAGGAACTGCCTGCAGAGTTGACAGAATGCCCATAGCTGCTGTGTGAGCAGGGCAGCCCTTCTCTTGCTTCCCTTGGGGTTACCTGGGGACATCCTAAAGGTGAGAGGTAAGACAACCTTGGTCACCCAGCCACCCATGCCGGAGGCAGGACCTCTGCCCAGTTGTGAGCATCCAGCCATGGAAAGTGAGTGTTCAACTGGTAGGCATGTAATGAGTGCCTATTGCATACATAGCATTCTGTTAGTTATGGAGGTAGTAAAAAGATGACCAGGACAGGATGTCTGTCCTTAAATAACTTCCTGCTCAGACCAGTGGGTCACAGGAACAACTGTTGCCTTCAGGTGGCTGTTTTAGGGCTATAACCAATGGAAACACAGGGTTAATTCCCATAGGATGATGTAGAAATCCTCCTGGACTGGCATCAGGGAGGAAATAGCACGTGATCTCAGCTTGGATATCGAATAGGTATTTGATGGGTGGAAAATAGGGGGTCTGGGAAACCAGGAGGAGGGACCAGTAGGATCAAAGGCAGGGAGGCAAGACAGACCACAAGGGTGTCCTATTCTTTGATAAGTAGTGGGGAGCCATTGAAGTCTTACAGCAGAAGCATTTGATACTGGGCTACACTGTTGGAACAAAAGAGACCCCCAAATACAGTGCCTTAAATCAGAGAAAAATTTTTCTATAGTCCCTGTGATCTATGCTGAGGAGGCTGCTCTCCTCCATGATGTCATTCAGGGGCCCAAGTTCCTTCCATCTTTGAGCTTCTTCATTCCCTAGCACATTGTGCTCATTGGCGTGACCAAATATGGACACTATCCCCACCCACGGTAAATGGAGAGGTAGGAAGTTCAGGACAAGCACTGTCCTTTTGAAACATTAAGGAAGGAGTTGCTTATAGTCAGCTGGCCACAACTAGCTGCAAGGGAGGCTGTGAAATGCAGTTTCTGCTGTGTGCAAGGAAGATAGGGAGAATAGAAGGTAGGGATGGAAGGCTAACCAGAGATCTGCCACACCCTGGGAGAGCAGGCTTTGTCAGGGAGATACAGAGTATGGGTTTTTAATGGGTTGAGTTTCTGATGCCTGCAGCAAGTCAGGGCTGAGGATGTATGTAAATCCATGAGTTGTAAGCAGAGAAGAAAGAGCTGAAACCCGGGTGTGAATATGTGCCCAGGGAGAGAAAATAGAAGAAGAAATTAAACTGAAACTAAAGAAATTAGCCTGGAACTCTTGGGAAAGGCGTATGAGGAATATTTTGTTAATTTTATTTCCCGAAACCAATATATCCCACTCCATCTACCTTTCTTATTCTTGACATACCTCCCTTGGAAAGTGAGGTCTACCTTTCTTTCTTTCTTTCTTTCTTTCTTTCTTTCTTTCTTTCTTTCTTCCTTCCTTCCTTCCTTCCTTCCTTCCTTCCTTTCTTCTAGCCTTTTAAAAACATATTGTACTGGTTATGCTATTACAGTTGTCCCACTTTTTTCCTTTTTCCCCCCCTCCACCCAGCCAGCCCTTACTCCCACAGTCAATCCCCACACTGTGGTCCACATCCATCGGTCATACATATATGTTCTTGGACCAATCCCTTCACCTTCTTTCAATCAGTTCCTCCCTTCCTCTCTTACAGCTGTCAGTGTGTTCATTATTTCTATGCCTCTGATTCTATTTTGCTCATTAGTTTATTTTGTTCATATATTACACTTATAAATGAGATCATGTGGTATTTGTCTTTCATTGACTGGATTATTTCACTTAGCATAATAGTCTCCAGTTCCATCCATGCTGTTGTAAAAGGCAAGAATGCCTTCTTTGTTATTGCTGCATAGTATTCCATGGTATAAATGTGAGGGCTACATTTCTTTCCCTTGCATATGAGCAGGGCTGTGGTCAGAGCATAAGTAATCCTGTGTGCGTTCCAAGGCTATGAGGACAGGTGATACTAACTTTTCTAGAGATGCTCACTCTAAGAACCCCATCCTGTGAGGGAAGCAAGTGATCACACAGACAGGCCACACAGGTGTTCCCGTGACAGCTACAGCCAACAGTGCATCAACTGCCAGCATGGAGTGACAAGCCTCCACAGACTCCAGTCTTCAGCCTTCGGGCTGCTCCCACTGACTCTGAGTGGAACAGACACAAGCCCTCCCCACAAAGCCCCACCTGAATGGCCAATTTATAAACAAAATAAATGTTGTTAATGTGTCAAGCCACTAAATTTTGGGGCCTTTTTCTTGTAACAATAGGTAAATGATATAAGCCAGAATCCCGTTTTCCATCCTAGAAAAATGTCCCAAGCCAAATAGGAAAGGGGTGACTCTAGGTCAACTTTATCTACCCCCCTACTTTTCCTATCTGGTTTTTGTTTGTCCCTTCTCCTTGACACATCCCTTACCTGTGTTTTTATCCCCCAGCTTTTTGCTTTGGCCACCCTCAGGATGGCTGCCTCTCTATGATCCCCCTCAGTCTGGGACCTCAGCCTGGCTCCATAGTCTACCCTACAAAAGACATCCCAAGCCTGCACCCCTTCTCTCCCTGCATCCCCAGAGGACCAAAGGGGTGATCTGGTGATGGAGAGGTGGAAGTAGAGCACAGGGTCTCCAAACACAAATAGTGGAAATGTCTCTGTGTTCTCTTTAATAAATTCATTTCCCCTTGGATATCTGCCTAAGGGACTAATGTCAAACTTGGAAGAATTAGGGTCATAGAGGAATCCTCTGTGACCAAGAGGTAGGCCAAGGGGATGGATGTGATTGGAGGTACCACATCCTGGAGGGACAACAGAGCTCAGAGGGGACATGGCTTCAGGGCCAGGACCCCCAAAAAGATGGTGAGGACCAGGGCATTGATAGGGCAATTGGCACAGCTGCATAGCCAGAGCATTATCAAAGTACATTGTAAAATAGTCACCACAATCTACTTAATTAACACTCTCATTACCTCACATAAGTACCACTTATGTGTAGGTTGAGGGAGGATATTTTAAAGTCTATTCTCTTAGCAAATTGCAAGTATACAATATAGTAATATTAACTATAATCACCATGCTTCACATTAGATCCCCAGAACTTATTCATAACTTTGTACTCTTTGATCAATACATCCCCATTTTCCCCACAACCCCACCCCTGGCAACAAACATCCTACTTTTGCTTCTATGGGTTTGACTATTTTAGATTTATTATATATGT